>PVHY01006220.1:0-76320 GCA_004024945.1 Uropsilus gracilis
CGGAGCTCATGGCCTCCTGGGAAGTCAACATGGAATCCAGACAGAAACCCTGACTCCACCCTCTCAGTTTGACCTTGGGGACATAACTCAGGCCTGAGTCACAGGGTCACTGGGCAGGCTAGACCCAGGGTCAACGCCCCACACCCCCACAACTAGCTCCCAAATCTCAGCCTCCGCTCTTCCCGCTCACCTACTCTTTGTAAATTTGCCTTGGTGCCCAGGGCAACACCTCTCCCACCCAAAGGGGGCAAGAAGGATCCCAGCAGCCTCTTCCCAGCACCCCCCCATTCCCCCACACCCACCCACCCCAGCACACCAATCCCTGGGTATCTCTACTGGACAGAAGCCCTGTTTTGTCAGGATGGACTGCAGCAGGAGAGCTGCAGAGGACACCCCCCACACCCAGAGGCGGGCCCAGCAGGTTTTTCAGGTCTGCCCTTCTGACACCGCAGCCGAGAAAGAAATTCCTGGCCGTAATGACTGTTTACAACTAAGATACCTCACCTGGGTGGCACCCCAGCACCCTCAGTGGGACCCCATTTCCACATCCTGTCACCATCAGAGCAAACACAAATTCCCGGTGGCTGGAACTATTCCCCATACTGCCCAAGGGAACCTCTGCCTTCGCTCTAGGTGATCAGATGGGGGGTAGGCAGGTAGGTGCTGGAAATTAGTTACTTGGTAGTCTGGTCTGGGTTTTCCTGGGGGGGCTGGGCCCAGAATAAAGGAGGTCAGAGGCTGTTCCTTCTGAGGAGGAAGGGTGAGAGGAAGTGGTGGAGTGGAGAACAGGGACTCTGGCTTTTTTTTCTCCCCATCTCTTTCCTTCATCCACTTCCGGCAAGGAATCAGTTTCAGGCCAGGAAAAGAACACGGACATTTTGGGCTTCACCCCTCCATTCAGGCCCTCCTTCCTCACCAAACCTCCCACACAGGCACAGACCTGGTTCTCCCTCCCACCTCCACCCTGGTAAGGAAGCTAGTATACCCCATACTGTTCGCCCTACCCTTGGCCCACTGTTCCCAGGTGCTCACCAGTGCCAGCGAGGTGTTGGGGGATGGCCTCAGAGACCGCCAAAAAATAGTTGACTCGACCAGGTTCTGCTCCAGCTGGTAGTGGCATTGAGCTGAGCTCTGAGGCTGATGCCTAGGCCGCCTCCCACTAGGCGATGGCCCAGCCTACCTGGCCAGGGCTGGGCGGCCCGCACCTTTTAACTCTTGCCTGTCTCCACCAGGGCTTGAAGCACCCTAAGGGCAGTCTTGGGCCAGGTCCCCTCAGGGTATTCAGCATGGCTCAGTAGACAGCCTGAACCTGAACACCCCTCCCAACTCCATACACCTAGTAGAGAACTGGAAAAGAAGGACTAAGGGTCATGGGAGTGGTAACTGCCTCTCCAGTTGTCCAGTTCCCAGATCAGGCTCTGCGTGCCCAGGGGTCTTACCTGGCAGCTGGAGGTGAAGGTCTGGGGAGCTGCTTAGCACAAGGGAGGCCTCCTGGGTCGCTTGGTAGCACCTATCACATTCCTGAGGCCCCTACCCTGTCCTTCCAGGGCAAGGCAGGAATGGGAGAAGGTCTTAAGACAACTCCCACCTTCACAGGGGTAAAGGTTTCCCAGGCTGGGAGAGAAGGGGTAGGAGACTTTTCTAAGAGACCAGGTCTCAAGACCATACCACCTTCAGGAGTTCTAGAAGCAATCATCCCAGCAAACTGACAACAAATAAGTGTGTTTTAGCCCCTCCTGACCCTTACAAACCTGGGGTGATGGTGTAGACCCAGTTCCTCATAGCCAGCTAGTAGATGTAGAAGCCAGGACTCAGAGAAATGAAGAGGCCTGATTCAGCTCACAGAAGCATAAGAGCAGGTAGACATCCAGACTCGGGGGGCTAAGTCCTGGGTCAGAGGCAGACAGAAGCTACTCCTGCAAGGGAGGAGGAGTAGGAAAGGGACTCATGCTGCTTCACATCTAAGCTGAGTCTCCCTGATTCCTCCCTCTTTTTGACATTTTTGGTCAGAAGCTGGCTTCATGCCAGTCTGGAAAATGAAAGGCTCTGAGTCCCTGCGACATACTGCTTCCCTACAACACCAGCTGGGCCTGTCCCGGCACACACCACACATCCTGCGCTCCATTTGGAACCATCTGCTGTGTGACCTCAGGGCCCTGGCCCAAGCCAGGCCCCTGCAGCAGCCTGTGCCACAACGTGAAAGGGCAGAGCAAGGAAAGGCCCCTCCCTACTTGGCAAGTGGGCCAAGATTGGAGAGGAGTCCCTCTGTGTTGCCGGGTGCCCCACATACATGTTATTGAGGCCTCCATCACCCTGCCCACCTTTCTTCCTGGGTGTGAGATTTCCGGCATGGGACACAAAGGCTCCTTTCATCACCCCCTCTCTTTCACTGCCCGGGGCTGGTAGAGGTGGCAACCATTAGGTGGGTAGCTAGGTATTGGTGGGGCATGTGTCTTCTCAGCTCAGCCCCTTCTGCCTCTCGTGGAACACCAAGGATATTGGGAAGAGAGGTGTTTATAAAATCAGAGCCTAGAGGGACAAGAGACTCTGGCTGGCAGTGCAGATTGAGTCTTGAGGCTTGTGTTTCCTCATCTGTAAAACAGTAACCAGCTGTTACAGAACCAAGAGAGGTCAAAGTAACTTCGAAAGGCATTTTGAGATGCAAAGAAACTCATACCATGTCATTAATGGCTGGCAGCAACAACAACAGACTCACTCAGAGGTGGGCTGCTGTGGAGGGGAAGAGTGGAGAGCAAGTAATGGGAGTCACCCACACATACATCATCACTCTGGTCCATGACTTTTAACAGCTGAGAAGATGGCAACCTCTAGAACCCACCCCAGCTGAGACCTAAGCCTCACAGAGAGCCAGCAACTGCTAGGCCTGGAATCCAACCTAGCACTACAGTGGCTGTGTGACTGCTTGGAAAAGTCACTTAACCTCTCTGTGTCTCAATTATCTTCATCTATAAAATGGAGGTGATGGTAATGGTATGCACCTCGCAGGGTGGCTGTGAGCATGGCATGAGTTAACATGCTTAAAGTCGGCTTAGGGCAGTGCAGTGCCTAGTTGTCACAATTACAAGGATTCCACCAGTTCAAACTCAGGGCTCAAACAGACACAGCTTTTTAAGACAGGGCTGGTATCCTTCAGCCTCATCTTTAATAGCTGAAATGGAGCTGGTTTTCCCTTGACTAACTTTTCCAAAGCTCCACTATGCAAAATCAGGAAATAACTGCATTCAGATGTCTTTTTTGAGACAGAGGTGGTATTCCTCAGCCTCTAAACTCTCTCCACTTGCTATCCAGACACACAACTCCCTACTCACCAAACCAGACATCTCTGAACAGAACCATTTCCCCTCATTCAACCTCTCCCTACTCAGCATAAAAAACACAGTCACCAAATATATTCAGATAAATTGTCTGAACTCACACTACCCAAATACAGCAACTGAATGGATTGAATACATTTTTGAGCTAGTACTGGTATCCTTCCCCATCCCTGCCTTTGAGTTTTAATTACTCACAAGGCAAAATGCAGAAACCAAACATATTTTACACAACACTGTATCCTCACTAACCCAGTACAGTTCAGGAAAACAAATATATTTGAATCATGTTTGAGTTAGAGACCTACCCCTCAGTATCTGAATTCTCCCTACTCATACATAAAATGCAAACACAAAATACCTTCACATAACTCCGTATTTGCCCTGTCTGAATGATCTGAATTCTCCCTCAGAACGTGGGTACCAAATAGACTGGGAGTGAGAGATGCTTGTGTTGTTACTAAAAGGTTCAGATAAATGAGATGGGTCTGGAATCTCATTATTCAAACTCATTAGTCTCTACAAGAAATGCAGACACAAAACAATTGAATAACACGTTTACCTCTATGCTATTCAAATTCTCCTTCTCTGTTCACAAAATCAAGGAAATTCAGACAGAGAGGGATAAATGCCATAAATATTGTTGTTGTTACCATCAGATGAGCCTGATTCCAACACCGAGACCACCAGCCCTCACCCACAATGACCTGCCCCATGGAGGTGGAATGCATTAGCACCAAGATCTGTACTGCATACTGATGAGAAAAGATAAGAAATCCTTGCCCCCCACTCCACCCCTATCTACCAAGCCCTAAAGTCTTTGGCCTAGAATGGACTTTATTTTAGGCTAGGAAAGGAGGGATCATGCACCTGGAATGAAGACCAGGAGAGGAGGGAAACATGACTTAGAAGATTCACACATACCTGAGACGGTGCCCTTCCCTGACATGTGGTAGCCCCCAACCTAGCAAGGCTGGAAACATGATCCAGATCCCGCAGACTCCCAGAGAGCCACTGAATAATTTAGGGTGTTCTTTCACATATGGGGAGGGTAGGGGGTATAGGAACAGTTCTATACTGAAAATAAGTGAGAGCTCTGTGTGAGACCACCAAGTGGGGTGGGAGAAACCACATACAAAAACCTCATAAGCCACATAGGGTCCACAAGATTTGTGTGCTCTTGCTCATGCTAAGAGAAGCATTTGTGATGAACTTCAGAGTAAAGGGGACAACAGAACACCAAGTCCAAGGGCAGGGGATACTGGGACCTGTCCTGGGCTCAGACAGGTATTAAGGAGGTATTAAGGAGGAGGGAGATCTAAATTGGTTGTAATGGGTCAAATGGGGGCCTGAGATTGAGAAGGAATTAAGGAACAGCAGAGTGTACAGGACAAAGCAAAACCCATCATTGCAGGATGATGGTCAGGAGATAGGACAAAGAATGAACCAGGGGGTGGATTGCAGGCAGGTTCAGGACAAGAGTCAAAGAAAAATCTGGGAAGCAGGGTTTGAAAGAGCAGGGCAGGGGTCATTGTCAATATAGAATAGTGAAAAGAAGGGACTGGGAACAGAACAAGAGAGCAGTCAAGGGACTGGACTGGATAAAGGGCAGGGTCAGGATGATGGTAAGGAGCAGGTAAAGACCAGGGCAGAATGAGGATCGGAATGAGGACTTTGTTGGGACAAGAGAAGAAAGGGAAAACAAGGAGCAGGGGGAGAAGGAGGTGTCTTGCAGCTGAGCCAGGTAGGACCAGGTGGATAGCAGAGGGTGGGAAGAAAGCATAAACGTTAAAGGTCAGGAATCTGGACACATCTGGATCAGATTGGGGTGAGGCAGGTAGGATATTACTGGAAGGGGTTCAAAGTGGACAAGACTTTAAGAAACAGATGGTCAAGCACCAAGACAGAAACTGGAGTGATGAGAACAAGGCAAGAAGAGCTTCAGAGAACAGTCATACAAGGATGTGGGCTGAGGCCAAGGATCCTAAGAACAAAACTAGATGGAGTTTGGAATCAGGACTGGGTTTAGGGGGACAAAACAGGGATTGAGGATCACACCAAACGAAAACATGGTTAGGTCAGCGACCAGACTGGATGTCCTGCGGCTGAGAACGCCCAGCGTTCACGGTTTTAAAAAAGCTATAGTTACGTTCGGCCGTGGTCCAGTGCAAGACCATGGGGGTCAGAGGTCATAGTGCGCGCGCAGGTCCATTCCCCCCCCCCCTCCGTGTTTCCCGGCCCTCACCCCGCCCTATCGCTTCCCCACTTCCCTGAGCGGGCGTTACTCACCAAGGGTCCTCGCCCCGCAGTGTAGGCGGGGTTGGTATAGGCCGGGAAGATTGGTGGGCGCGCCCCTCCTTCGATGCCGCCCCCCCCCACGCCCCGTCTCTGGGCTCACGCCTAAGCCCTTTGCTTGCTGTGGGCCACGTTCAATCGCGCGACTGTTAGCAGTGGGGGCCAGACGGGGGGGGAGACGAGGAGTCCCGGATCGACGGATCCGGGCCGCCGCCTTTAACTCAGGTCTATTCCCTCCTGGTGACACCGCCGCCACGGCCGCTGAGCGCGAGCCTGGGGGTGGAGGGGCGGGGGGCGGGGGGCGGGGCGCGAGACCACAGCAGCGGCGGAGACGAAGTGCGCAGGCGCCAGCTCTAGCCTTCGCTTTTCCTGCCTTGCGAGCGCCGGGAGCGAACTAGCTGTGAGCGCGTGCGCACACACTATCGCGAGGCTCGCGGAGCGCTCTTAGTCCTAGGCCACACCCCCTCAGTGATCCGTCTGGCGCCCCTCACCCAAAGTCACCCCCTAGCAATACCCGATACGACGCTTGTCAGTCGGCACCACACCGCTGAAGTCCCCCAGTATCCATATGCTGCATCCTAAATACTCCCCAAACCACCCTCTGTCATCCCCTAAATTATATTCCCAAACTATTGTCCATTGATTCCAAGCAGAGCCTCCAACCCTAGTCAGTGAACACCGAAGCTGCATCAATAAACCATGCTTGATTGCCTCCGGCCTGTACCCAAATCACTGTTGACCCTAATCCTAAATTATCTTCCATGACCATCAAAATTGTACCCAAAATGACTACCCAAAGCGTCACCTAGGTACCACCAAACAACACTCCATTAAACCCCAAATTACTTTCTATTTACTTTGAATTCCAAACCACCAATTCCAATCCCCCAAACCTCATCATTCCCCAAATAGTATCCCCAAATTATTGATCCCAAGCAGTACTCCCAAACTGCTCTCCTTGGACACCAAAACGGTGCTAATAAATTACCCTCCACTACCCACAAACTTGTTCCCCAAAACTATCTGCACTCTCCCTGAAACTGTTAACTTCCAAAGAGCACTTCCAAATCACCCTCCATCTACCCCAATATGCACTCAAAGCACCCTCCACTCACCTAAAGCCACTCTCAATGTGCCATCTTAATCATACTCTTATTTCTTAAAATGGCTCTCCAAGGACCTCCAACACTACCTCAAACATTCTCAAGTACCTTTTGTATGAGCCCCAGTTGTACCCCAAATTAATTCCAACAGTCACCTGCTCTACCTCTGAACCAAGCTCCGTGAACAGGGGTTCACCCTCCACTAAACTGCCTTTCATTGGCCGTCCTACCCCCTGCAATATTACCTTCCAACAACCCTTTTCGTCCTGGTATTCGCAACTGCTCTTATGTATGATACCCTGACTGCATTTCTTACTACCCTTCCGTACTCTTTCCACCTCCAAACCACATTTTGCTGGTGGAAACTGTATCCCCAGACTACTCTCCAACAGTGCTCAACTAGACTTCCAAATAACTAACCATCTTGTTGTGGCTACCCAACTGAGGCCCCAAATGTGGCCCAAACTGTGTCCCCCCCCCAAGCCCTCCAGGAAGTCTTACTGCATCCCAAATCATATTTCAGTGACCCAAATATATTCAAAACACCTTCTCCAATAACCTTTTCTTAAAAAAATTTAATTGAGGTATAATTGACATATTGTAAATGTCACTCATTTTAAGTGTGCAGTTCAATTATTTTAGTTAATTTACCAAAGTATGCAACAATCTCCTAATCCAGGTTTAGAGATTTTTTTTTTATTTTATACTATTTTATTTTGTTCTTTAGGTTACAACCTCTGTGTTATTATTTTTCCCCCTCCCTTCTCCCTCTGGTGCCCCTTCCATTCTCTCAAACCCCACTCTTTGTTGTTTATTAGCTGTGCTGAGTCCATTAGTCACTTTCCTATGTTAGTGTCTTTTCTCTGGGTGAGGGACTGCGTTGTTGGGTCCAGGCGAACCTTGCTGTTAGATTTTCAGTCTTAAGTTTGCGTTGGGTGGCCAGGTTATATGCGTTTGTGATCTGTCTATGTTTTCTTGCTGCAGGCCGTCCTCTCCAATCCAATCCCATCTCCATTGCTTTGCTGCTTTTTCTTATGGCTCTGGTGTCGGACTTAGGGGGTCTTGCCCCCAGCCAGTGTTGGTCAAGAAGTTTCTCTGTGAGTTCAGGCTTCTGCGAGTGGCCTTTGAAGATCATCTCCTCTGCTTCAGTTTGCAGTTTTGATGTGGGGCCCATTATCCCCTCTTTGGTCATCCTCTCCTCTCCTGTAATGAGGGGAAGGTGTGTTGCTCTCCTTGAATATATCTCCAAATTAAAGTCCCGGGTCTTGGTCCGGTGAGTGCAGAAGTGCGCCTGGTGACATCGTGTCTCTACGGTTGTTTTTCTGGTCTTACATGCACTGGTTGTCCATCTGCTGTGTCCAGCTCAGGCCTTGTTCCTCACCCATTCTATGTTGGGGTTGGCGTTGCGCATATTCTGGTTCCTCTGAAGTTTAGCCGAGAGGCCTGACCCCCCTCGCTCCCTGCTGGCAAGGGTGCTCGGAGAGCAGGCAGCTGCCTATCTGCCTGCTGGCAGGCAGGGCTCAAGTAGGTTTAGAGAATTTTATCACCTCTATAAAATCCCTCATGCCCAAATACAGTTGATCCTCATTCCCAGTCCCAGGCAACTGCTAATCTATTTTTATGTCTCCATAGATTTACCTTTTCTGTACATTTCATACAAATACAATATGTGGATTTTTTATGTTTAGTTTCTTTCATTTCGCATGTTTTTGAGGTTCATCCATGTTGTATCATGTATCAGTGATTTGTTTTTTATTTTTGGTAAATATTTTTATTTTCTTATTTTCATAAAACATCAGTCATATCTGTATAATTATTGTTCCCCTCCCCTTATGTATGGCACTCCTTTCAATAATGGGCCCCTATACTACCACCCCTCCTGACCCCTTCCCTCCTGACTCCCTTCCCCACTCCAGCTCCTTTCTTGCTGCAAGTTGTCAGTCGACACTTGGCCCACTGGTCTCTTCTGTTTCTTTTTTGGAGTTATGTCTTTTTCCTGCACTCCTGGAGCATAGCAGACCGGGTTGCTAAGATCTAGAGTAACTTCGAGGCGGGTAGCCAGGCCAAGAACATCAGGAACCTCTTGTAGGGTAGATGTGTGTGTGGTTCTCCAGACTCCTTTATTTCAGTGCTCCATATGTATAAAAGATTGTGCCTTCCTGGCCAGACCAGTGTGTTCGCTGGGTTCCAATGCCTCCTCAATCGTGCTGGCTGGCTCCTCCATTCCAATGTCTGTTACATGATGCTGTTTCTGAGCCTTATAGTTCTGGTATCTGGCATTGAGAACCCAACTCCCAGCTATGGACAATGGAGAAACTCCTCTGTTGGGACAGACTTTCAGCAGGTGGTTGATCCAGCTCATCTCCTCTCTTGTGGTTTACAGTTCTACCATGGGGTGGCAGCCACATCACTGTAGTTGTGCCTTTCTTCCCCCCTTGGAAAAAGAGGGAGTCTTGCTCACATTACACACATTTCTGGACCAAGGATTGGTTCCCCAACCCTTGGACACAATGTAGATGGAGTTCTGTGACAGGTCATCACTATAGTTAGTCTCACAATCTTGTCTCTGTGGTTCCCACCATGTTTTGCTTGGGTCCTCCCCAGGTGATGAATGTATCCAGGACCTGTATTTGTTCCTCTCCTCTCCTGTATGTCTGCAGGTGGAGTGCTGGTTTTCTCATTCCTAGTGAGATCTGATTGAAGTGGGCGTAAACCAGAGAGAGACCCACCCCTTCACATAGGGGCAGAGGCCAGCTCCCCCAGCTTGAGACACCTAGACCCCAAGACTCATCCTACCTCCACCCTGACTGAAGCCTAGGCCCCTGTGGGGATGTGCTGGGGGCCCTCCCCAGGTCTCAGACTGTCGTGGGAGGTGGGGGGGACTTTCATCTCCCACCTCCCACCCAACTGAGACAAAGGTCATGTCTAAAAGCTGGAGCCTACAGCATAGGTGCCCAGTCCCATCCCCCAATTTGTTCCTTTTATTGATGAATAGTATTGCACCCAGTGATCTTTAACCCACTAATAGCTCCTTAACTATAGTCATAGACATCCAGACTTGAATACGCCCCCAAACTGCAAGTCCCCAACTATATCCCCAACTATTCTATTGATCATCACATTCACCCCCAAACATCTTCAAAAAGCCCCCACTCTCGAAGTATTTACGCAGTGTCTTTACAACTCCCACTCCAAATTACTCTTTGACAAGAGCACACTTCATTCTTTTTTTTTTTTTATTTTTTTTTTTAGACTAGGTCTCGCTATTTTTGCCTGGGAGACTGCAGGCTCACATTGCTTGGGGTACCACAGACTCAAGCAATCCTCAGCCTCAGCTTCCCAGGTAGCTGGGATTACAGGCATGTGCCACCAGGCCCGCTATTTTTTTGGAACTAGGTCTGGCTTCGTGCCCCCAGCGGGGCTCTAACCGCAATCCCTGGCTTCCTAGGTTGCCACCTACAGGCATGCGCCACCATGCCCGGCCACAAACTTCACTCTTAAAACTCCCCTTTCACTAGCTCCCAACTCTGCCTCTAAATACCCTGTAACTACCTTCCCTTGATCCCAAAGCTGCAGCCCCCAGTCAAACCTTCAAATCATTTTCCAACGACCATGATGAGCAACCCTGTCTTCACTTACATGCAACTATATTCACAAAATGTCTTTCAATTTTTCCCCACCATCCACGCTAAAACTATAGGCCAAGAATTTACAACTATACTCTGAGCTGCCCTAAGATACCCTCCAATGTTAACTGTAAATATCCTCAATTTATCTCCCAGCTATATTTCCAAATCATCATCTAGTGACCCCGCAATCCCAAACCAATCTTCCCTTTGATGGCTCCAACTGCATCCCAAAACTTTCCAATGGTCCCCAATAATATCCTCAAAATGCCTTGATAACCCCAACCATGAACTTAAGTACCTGCAACAACCCTCAAATCTACCTCCAAGTCATCCATATTAGCTTCTGTGACTGTTGTAACTAATGATCACTAACTCAGTGCTTAAAAAAAAAGAAGTAAGACAGAAAGAAAAAGAGAAATACTGGATGAACTCACCTATATGTGGGTATAGGGAAAACAAACAAACAAAAGGACAAGAAAAAGTTAAAATTAACAAGCTGGCAACAGAACTAAAGCATAAAGCAAGGGAGGGAGAGGGACGGTGAAAGCGGGGGAGGGATGAGCAGAAGAGATTAAGATGATGGTTCACAGGTGACAGGTGGTGGGAGAACCACCTTTATTTACATGTAACGATGTAAATAAATATATACATGTGCAATCAAAAAGAATACTAATAATAATAATTGAAATAAGAAATTGGGGAAGGGACAGAGTAAAGAGCCTGCCCACACATCTGAGCAGGATGCAAGAGAAGAAATATCGAGAAAGCCAAGGTATAATGAACAGAAAAATAACCATGTGATGACTTATCACAGAATCAATCCTACGGTCTTACCAGGAATGAATGGGGCATATGAATGGGGAATTATGATTCCAGACTGATATGCCATCTAAGAGTGCAAGGTGACCCTACCCATCCCTAGGGGAGGAAGCCCATGGAGCTGAAGCATAGGCTTCACAGCAAAGTGGAAAACCAAGGGAGAGAAAATGACCTACAAAGAACTTCAAGAGATGCCTCTCCACAACAAGTAACTTTCTTACTGACAATGGCTGGGAATGAGCCCCCCCAAGCCAGAAGACTGAGCTACAAATCGAAGAGACAGCTAAACAACACAGAGAATGCACTATGAGGGACCTCAAACAAGCACGGACAGACTGCCCAAAGCAAAGTTAAGAATAAAAATCTACCAACACATTTACCATATCCCAGGAACACAGTCCCTCACCCAGTAAAAGGACATTGCCACAGAAAAGGAAGAGACCAAAGGACTTAACATAAATCAGCAAACATCAAAGAGAGAGGAGTTAGAGTGAACAGAGGGGCTGTCAAGGGGAGGGGGAGGCAATCCAATAATTGATGACTGATGTAAGAAATTAAATAAATAATAATTTTAAATAAATAAAATAAGAAATTTATTTTCACAGTTCGGAGGGCCAGAAAGCCAAAATCAAGGTGCCTAGAGAGCTTTGCTCCCTACAGAGATTTTAGGGAAGAAACTATCTGTTGCTTCTTCCATCTTTTGGTGACTGTATATATTCCTTGGCTTGTGGCTATATCTAGTCTGCTTCATGGCCACATTCCCCATACACATTCAAATGCACTGTTTTATCCCACGTATATGGACACTTGACTACAATTAGGGTCCCCTGTACAATCCAATATAAACTCCCCTTCTCACAATCCTTACTTTAAGGACACCTACAAAATGCTTTTTTCTTTTCCTCCCCCCCCCTTTGTTGCCATCTAAGATATAGCCACAGATCTAGGAATGAGAACATACATATCTTCATATCTTTCGAGGGAAGGCATTATTCAGCCTACAACAGAACACAACTTTTGATACACAAAGATAGTATCATATCCATCCATGTGCAAAACACATATACAACCTCTCAATACCCCCAAAGTTTTAACTTATTAGATATCAACTCAAGTTCAAAACTCATATTTTAAAGGCCGGACATGCTGGTGCATTCCTGTAAGTAGCAGCCTAGGAAGCCCCGGCCAGGGCCAGGGATCGCGGTTCAAGTCCCGCTCGGGGCAACGTAGCGAGACCTAGTCCAAAAAAAAAATAGCTGGTTGTGGTGGCACACCCAGCTACCTGGGAAGCTGAAGCTGGGGATTGCTTGAGTCTGTGGTACCCCGGGCAACGTGAGCCTGCGGTTCCACAGGCAAAGGCAGCAAGACCTAGTCTCAAAAAAACAAACAAAAAAACCCCTCATATTTTAATATTAGTTCAAAAGTTCCAGATCTCATCATCTAAATCAGGTATGAAATTCTTGGCATGATCCACCCTGGTGCAAAGTTCCTCTCCATCTCTGGACCCATGAAACTAGAAAACCAGTTATCTGTTCCCAAAATGAGTAATAAGACAAGCATAGGGAGGAAACAGAAGGGAAAAAAGGTGTCACTGGTTCCATGGAATTCTGAAATCCAGCAGGGCAAGTACCATTGTTGGAAGGCCTGGGATTATCAACTATGGTTTGAGGCACCACCTCTGGGACTACAGCTCTACCCTCAGGGTCATTCTTCCTCTTTCTGTAAGGGGAGTACTGGTTTGCAGGTTAATAGTTTTAGCCCATATCCTTCCAGTAGGATTCAGGTTGTCCAACAGCTTTTTAAAAAAATACTTTATTATATAGATGATTATTTCACATCTTTGTAATCCCAGGGCTCTCCCCTCCCTGATCATTCCCTCCCTCACTCACCCCCACCCCTCAAGTTATGAACTTCAGTTTGCTTTAGCAAAAATATGGACATGAGCACTCTAATGGCTTTCTTTCCTCTTTTTACATTTTTTAATTTACTACACACAGATATATATATATATACATATATACATATATATGTATATATATATATATATATATATATATATATATCTGTGTGTGTCCAGCCCTCCCTTGGTTTTACCTCCTCCCCCTCTCTTGCTCTCTTTTAGTCTGCTAACAGCTAGTTTTAAATTTTCCTTGTCCTTTTTTGTGTGTTTGTTTTCCCTATATCCTGCATATAGGTGAGATCATCCAATATTTCTCTTTATCTTTCTGGCTTGTTTTTGCTAACATGATTCCTTCTAGGTCCATCCATGTTAGCACAAATGGATCAAATTTGTCTTTTTTGATTGATGAATATATTCCATTGAGTACATATACCACAATTTTTTGATCCATTCATCTGTTTTGGAGCATTTGGGCTGCTTCCAAATCCTGGCTATTGTAAATAGTGCTGCAATAAACACCTGAGTACAGGTGTTCTTTTAAACTAAGAGCTTTCTTTCATTTCATTCTATCTGCTTCTTTCAAGCCAATCAGGTAGCACTTCTAATAGCATATATCATTCTTAAAAACCTTGTCTCCCAGGCTGGGTGCAGTGCCACATGTCTTTAATCTTTAATCCCAGCCTCGGGAGGCAGAGGCTAGGAATTGCTTGAGCCTGAGGGTTCCAGACTACCCTAGGCAACATAGCGAGACCTAGTCTCAAAAAAAATAGCTGGGTGTGGTGGTATGCGCCTATAATCTCAGCTACCTGGGAGGTTGAGGCTGGGGATTGCTTGAGTCCCTGGGATTAGGACTATCCCGGGAAACATAGTGAGACCTAGTCCCCAAAAAAAAAAAACAGAAACAAAAACAAAAAACCCTTGTCTCCCAGAAAAGTCAAAGAGATTCACACCATTGCAAGAGGATCCTCCACAATTTTTTTGTGAATTATCCCCTCTCTATTCCTGGCTTCTGCTGAAATGGTCCAAAAATCACACACCTTACCTTTTATAGTTGTTGTAAAAGTAGTCCAGTCACCCCTTGACTTTCTCTCTGAAGCCTACTTTCCTGACAGCAACTCTCCTAATTTTTGTCTCTTTTGCAATCTGGACAGCCTGAAAATTTCCCAAATCCTGCATTCATCTTGCTTAAAAAGCTCTTCCCTCAGTTTATCTCTTTCATTTCACATTTACCTCCAAGTAGCAAGGAGAAACCAGGTTACACCTTCAACACTTTGTTGGAAATCTTAGCTAAACATTCGAGTCTATCACAAGCTCTGCTTTCCATACAACTTTAGAATGCAATTCAGCTAAATTTTCTGTTTTTATGTAATAAAGATCTTTTTTCACTTCAGTTTCCAACACGTTCCTAATTTCCATCTGAGCCCTCAGCAGCAGCATTTTTAATGTTCATAATTCTACCAACATTCTAGTCGTGATGATATGTGTATTCTCTAAGCTAATACAGGCTTTCTCTACTATGCTCCTCCTATCCTCTTGAGTCTACACCAGCAGTGCTTTGAACATTTATATTTCTATATCCAGATCAAGGCAATCTAGGTTTTTCCTATTATGTGTCTCAAAATTCTTCCAGTTTCTACCCATAATTAAATTCCAAAACAACTTCCACATTTATAGACACTCATTACAACATGCTATAGACTGAACAAATTCATATTAAAGTTCTAATCCCTAATGTGACTGTATTTAGAAACAAGACTTTTAAGGGGGTAATTAGTTATAAACAAGGTCATAAGGGCTGCTTAAGAAAAGCCTATAACACCAAGAGTTATGTGCTCATATGGAAGGTCATGTGAGCACAAAGCAAGAGCAGCCACCTGCAAGTCAAGAAGACAGCGCTCCTTAGAAACCAACCCACACTGTACCTTGATCTTAGACATCTAGACTCCAAGGTTGTGAAAAATAAACTTCTGTTGATAAATATACACAGTCTACGATAGTCTGTCTTGGCAGTTCAAGCCAACAAAGATAGTAGTGTCCTTACATCCAGGTATCAAATTTATATTGATTTCCTACAGCCAGTGTAACTAATGACCAGTGGTTTGACAAATAAGAATACAAATACAGTCAAACCACAAATACAGTGGTTTGACAAATAAGAAATCTATTTTTCTCACAGTTCCAGGAGCCAGAAGTTCAAAATCAGTTTCATGGGGCTAAACCAAGGTATCAGAAAGCTGTACTATTGCCAGAGAATCTGTTTATTGCCTCTTCCAGGTTTAGGTGGCTTCCAGCATTCCTTGACTTGCAGCCTCACCACTATCACTCCAGTCTCTGTCTCCATAGTCATATTGCCTTCCTCTTTTCTGTCAAATTTACCTCTTCCTCCTTCCTACAAATATATTTGTGGTTACAACTAGGTTAGGTTTCATTCAGATAATTCAGGATAATCTCCATCTTAAAATCCTTAATTTAATCACATCTGCATATTTTTTTTTACTATGTAAGATGAAGTTCACAGATTCCAGAGATTAGGACATGGGTATATTGGGGGGGGGGGCACAGTTGCCTACCACATCATCTTATCTATAATAATTAACAGCTCTACTCCATAAACTACCTATAGAAGATCAAATTCTGTCTCTCAATACTCACTATCTTCATATAGTGACTCCAACACTAGGGGCACACTGCAGTCAACTTTTAACCGTTTTCCAATCCCTCAACTATATTTCCAATCTATCCTCCAATAGCCCCCATCTACAAACTGTTCTCTAGCAGCCCCCTTCTTCCTAAAGACTTTGATGTGATCCTTTACTTGCTTGTAAATTGTCCTATACTAGACCCCAATCTCAATCCAAGACACTCTGGACCACTAGTCACGTCTATTCCTAAACATCCCTCCGCTTCATCATCCAATTTACCTTTTTCCTCCTTCTACCCTTTACCCCACTTGATAGTTTCTTCACTAGTTGTGTGTAGAGAGTGACACAGAGACAGAGACAGGATTGTGAGCTCTGGGCAAAAGATTATGAGAAAGAGAAAACTGGAGGATGTGAAGGATATGTGGACAAGCACTTGTCATAGAGATATTTGCAATGAAACTGATATTTGTAAGACTGGGGTGTGTATCAGAATAATCTGTGGGTCAGATACTATAAATGTTTCTCCCAGCCTGCCAACAAATCTTTAAACTTTGTTTTGCAGTATCTTTCATGAGATTGTAGCTTTATATTTTGATGCAGTCCAAATGGAGAGATGGTAGAATATGGTAGTAAAGAGTGCTTGGGTTCCAATCCCAGCTTTTTTTTTGTTTTGTTTTGTTTTTTGAGACTAGGTCTCGCCATTTTTGCCTGTGAAACCCCAGGCTCTCATTGCCCGGGGTACCACAGACTCAAGCATTCCCCAGCCTCAGCTTCCCAGGTAGCTAGGATTACAGGCATGTGCCACAACGCCCAGCTATTTTTTTGGAACTAGGTCTCGCTCCAGGCCCTAGGCGGGACTCGAACCGTGATCCCTAGCCCCGGCCACTTCATAGGCTGAAGCTTACAGGCACGAGCCACCGTGCCCGGCCCCAACCCAGTTTTTATGAACTGGAGTGACCTAGGGTAAATTACTTAACTTTGCTGTTCCATGGTTTTCTGATGTATAGGTTGGGACAATAAATGAATTCTCAAAGGTATCTTTTGAGAATTAAAATGAATGAATGCAAAGTATCAAGAATGGCAAATAAATATGCTTAAAATTACTTTTGTAATACTTCTTGTATTTTACTTAGGAAGGCTTTCTTTTGTGCCAGAGTCTAAAACAGATTATCTCAAAATATTTTTTCTGACTTTTTCTATAATACCCCCCTCCCCCGTTTAGGTCTTTAGCCAATTTGGAATTAATTTTTCTGAACTGTGTAGATCAGGAATCTAGTCTCCCCTGCAAAATAGTTATTTCTCCCCAAAATCATCTTAAGAAACAATCCATCTCCCTCCCAATGACTTGAAATATCATTTATATCATTTACTAATTCCCACAAATACCAAGGTCAATTTTTAGATTCTTTTCCCTATATCATTGATATAGTTTTATTTTCTTAGTTCCATATCGCAATGTATTAATTACTTGAGCTTCGTAATATAGCTTGAATTTGGTAAAATAGTACCTTTCTCTCTCATAAAATTAGGTACTCTTACTTAATTAGGTATTCTTACCCAATATAATTAGGTATAATACCTAATATTTAAGGTACAATAGGAATTTTAACATCAGATCTGTAAGTTCCATTTCTGAATTTTTTGTAGTTAATGTAGCACTTGTTTAAAGATTATTTTGGGGAAGAATTGTCACATTACTATGTAGATAATGACTTTGTGTGTGTGGGATATACACATTTACCAAGTCAACTTGGGAAATAAGGGGACCAATAGAGGGAGGGGTGAGGCAAATTGGAACTCAGTGAAATCTCTGGAGATTGATTGATTGATTGATTGATTTTGAGACTAGGTCTTGCTATTTTTGCCCATAGAACCGCAGGCTCACGTTGCCCGGGGTACCACAGACTCAAGCGATCCCCATCCTCAGCTTCCCAGGTAGCTGGGATTACAGGTGCACCCCACCACACCCAGTTATTTTTTTGGAACTACGTTGCCCCGAGTGGGACTCGAACCACAATCCCCGGTTCAGGCCACGGCTTCCTAGACTGCCGCTTACAGGCATTGGCCACCATGCCCGGCCAATCTCTGGAGATTTAGATACAACTGATGAGCAGGGTCTCTGGATGCTCAAAAGGAGGAAAGGATGGTTGTAGGTTTGGGTGTGTTGTGAGCTGACTGTGCACTTGAAGGTATGGGTGAGATCCTCCACTGTCTGCCAACCGGTTTGCACCTGACACACAGAAGTGCTCAATAAATGTTAAATCAGTGTACAAATGAGCCCATCCATTAATTTTTTGGAACGCTTACTGTCCACGAAACAACCTGCTAGTACTTGTTATCTGTAACCCTTATAAAAATTATTGACTAAATTATCTGTAATCCTTATAACAACCCTGCCAGACAAGTATCATGCTCCCCATTTGACAGGCCAAGAAAACTGAAGCTCAGAGAGGGGCTGTCCTTTGCTCACATCCAAAGTCAAGTCGTAATTATTCCAGAAGTCATTCATCCAAAGGACCAGATCTAATCCCCATCGGTCTCCTCATTCATCCATGGAGGATGTAAGTACCTACTAACTTCCGCAACGTCTTAGAACAACAATCGCTTTGGATGACATTGTAAGCGAGGCGTTCCCTAGAAGAAAAGCTGGGCGACTGGACTACGGGTACCGAAGGGGCGGGGTTTCTGGTGCCCACTTCCAGAGACAGTACCTGCCTCGGCCTCAGAGTTTTGGCTTTGGCTGACAAAATACGTTTTAACTGAGGTAGTAGCGAGGTCTAGGGCACAGATATTGTTAATCCCAGCCGAGAGATGGCGCGGTTCCACTGCTTGAAGCGTGGCCTGGAGCGCTAGGCGCGCCGACTGGTCACAGGCGCGCAGGTGCAGAGAAGCCAAGGCGTGGTTTAATATCTTGCAGAGGAATAATTTGAGAAGAGAGGGCGTGGATCAATCAAATTACCTCTGGCTGATTTGCTCTAGTCTACGAAGGCGTGGCCTAGATGTTCCCTCCTCGGAAAGTGGGCCGGCCAAATCCAGGTTTCCCTCCGTGGGGGAGGCGTGGCTTAGGGCTGGGCCTCGAACTATCTATCGACCATTGGTCGCTTCACTCGGCGGGCGTGGCCTGGAGAGCCGTCCATCCTCCTTGCAGTCACTTCCTGTGGAGTTTCCCTAGCGCGCAAGGAGGAGGGGAAAGAGGACTGGGCGGGGGGAGGGTGGGGAGGGCGGTCGTCCGGGGTTAGGTTGTTGGTCCGTTCAGGGCGGGGGATGACTCACGGCCCATCCCATCTCCCCGACGGCTCCCGCCCGCGCAGAGCTCGCTCCATGGCTTAGCGGAGGAGGAGGCGGTGGTGAGCGGGGGGGAGGGGGACTCTTATTTTGTTAGGGGGATCGGGCCGAGGCCCGACCGGCCTGGCAGGGCTCGCCCGGGACCGGGCGTCATGTCTCATGCAGCCGAGCCAGCTCGGGACGGTGTAGAGGCCAGCGCAGAGGGCCCTCGAGCCGTGTTCGTGCTGTTGGAGGAGCGCAGTCCGGCTGACTCGGCCCAGCTGCTCAGGTGCGGGGCCGCCCGGGGCCGGTAGCGCTGACAGGGTTTCCCAGGACCCTGATCTGGAGGTATCGGGGGTCCGCGACTGGGATTGGAGGATCTTGGCCTAGGGTCGGAGTACGTCGGGGTGTCCGACTTGGGGGGCGCTTGAAGAATCCTGCGGTGGCCTGCTTGGACTGAGGCTTAAAGGAGTCTTGAAAGTGCAGTAGGGAAGGCCTAGCTAAGACTGCGGTGGGGGGGTGACTAGATCTAGAGGGACAGATTCTGTTGTGTCTAGAAAGTGGTCTAGGCTAGCTGAGCTTGGGGACTAGGACTCTGATTAGAGACTGAATTTGGGGTCCGTGAGTCAGGTGTAAGGGGGATGAATTGGAGGGCTCTGTGTAGGCGAAACACTGATTTTAAGGGAATATTGGACTTTTTACCTCAGTGTCAAACTGTCTTGGGAGGTTGGTGATTACCCATGCTGAAAGATGTTTAGAGTTAACATCATATCTGGAGGGATTTTACTGCGTGGGGCTAGCCGTGTGTGTGTGAGTGTGTGTGTGTGAGTGTGTGTGTGTGTGTGTGTGTGTGTGAGAGAGAGAGAGAGAGAGAGAGTGTGTGAGAGTGTAAGCAAGAGAAGCAACATTCATCAAAACTTGACCAGAATAATCTCTTCACCCCTGTTCACCCACCTGGGTAGGTCAGATCCCAGGGACAGTGGAAAAACCTTTTCAGGTGTACATAAAGGTTTGAATGGGAGACAGCAGGCAAACAGGCCGTAGAGACGGTGGTACCTCTCTGCTCAGAGAAGGCCTCAGACCTTATTTGGGAACCCAGAGCAGGGTCTTATTCCTTCTGTCACCTGCCCTAGCCTCTCAGTCAACCCTGCCCACCCCCTACACACATGGACAGGCACTCACATGTACATGGTTTCTTTTTAGCTGACTCTCCTAGTTTGTCTGGAGACAATATTGAATCTTTCTGTAAAGATGGAAAGAGCGCCAGTTACACCATCCCTGCCTGGGTGGGTCTCCTCTGGCCCACCCACCACAGTTCGTTGGAATCCCCAGCCCTCCTGATCCACACCCTGCCCACCTCAGCACCTGTCTCTTCCCACATCTGTGCAATCAATGGGTGTGTGTCCCTGGAAGGGGCTTTGCCGGCTTTTTGCCTGGGGTTGTGCGGGGCTCAGTGGCACCCTGAGCTTCCGCTTCCTGACTTCCTGGGTGGTTTTAGGGCCCCATCTGAGGGTGAGGAAATGAAGGAAGAAAGATCCTTGGGAAGGGAGAGAATTTTTGTCAAGTGAAGTTACCCACAATCTCTCAGGATTCTAAATCTTTGCCTAAATTCAAGGATGCGTGTGTATCCCTGTGTCTCCTACACACGAGGGTCTTGCACCCAGCGTGGGAGGGTGAGCAGGAGCCTCTCTGAATACTGGTTTATCATCATCTAGTGGCTTTCTAACAACCTAGAGCAGCACAGAAATGGGAATAATTGAAAGGGAGAGGTGCACATGGCTTATTTTGTGTGTCAGTGGGTGTTGGAGGTGTGTGTGTGGATGCGCGCGCGCGCATGCACGTGCACATGTATTTTCATCTCAAAAACAAAACCAGAACTCTGGGCAGGCTCCTCTGGCTAAGTATAAAGTGGTTCCTTCACTCAGACTCTCCCCCTTGTTAATCCAGATTGCCTTTGATGTGTCCATATTATATTTGGTTGTGTGTTAGCATCCCAAGAATTCTGACTGAGGGGAGGAACTCATTTGCAAAGTGTTGAATCCTTCTGTAAAGTGAATCATCGACCCCAGTTCTCTTTGTGATGCATTCAATTTGTGTTACAATGGGCTGTTTTGCTGAGGGGTGCCCCTGCGGTTCTGTTCTGTATGGACAAAGGTGGGCTCACATTCAGCTGCCAGAAAAACTGTAGGGGGTGTGGGGGCTGGGAGAACTCTGAATGCAAAGTCAGGAATCCTGCAAAGTGAATCTTCATTCCTAAATTCATTTCTCTTTCCCTCCAATACGGGCTGTTACATGTGAGTGTTAGTGAAGGGTTGGGATACAGACACATTATTTTGAAACTTAAGGAACTAAGGGCATCATAGCAAAAGAGAAAGTAGAGGGGTGTAGTGGGGGAGAAAACCTGGGAATCTATGGTGGGACACCCCCCCCAACAGTAGCAGATTAGCAGGTATCTACTCAGTTCCTTGTTCCCCTCTCTCCTGGTGTCCTCCCCCCCCCCCCCAAACGAGGTCTCCTTTCAATCACTGACCACCACCCCGACCTCCCCCAATCCTCAGCCTAAGCTCTTTACTTCCGGAATCTGGCATTGTTGCGGACATCGAGTTAGAAAACGTCCTTGATCCGGACAGCTTCTACGAGCTCAAAAGTCAACCCCTACCACTCCGCTCCAGGTAGGTCTCCTCAGTCCTACCCCTCTCCCAGTTCCTCAGGTCCATCCAGCCCCTGGTTTCAGACTATGGCCTTCAGTATCAGCCCACTGATCTGCATTTTCTAGATAGTAAAATTAGGGGCCAGAAAAAAGCATTTCAAACAGGAGAGCAGTTGGCCAGACTAGGATACCTCAGAGACTACTTCTGCCGCCGCACACCCGTTCATATATTAATATTGCTGCATGCCTGGAGTACCCGTGGATGGGGTGTGTTCTCTGGGAGCTGCCACCCCCAGGTGGGGTGGAGTACCCAAAACCCCTACTCACACCCTCCCTCAACAAACTATCCCGCCTCCAGCCCTTGCTGGTTGCCTCTTCCAGAGCTCATTAGTCTAAATGTGCTGAGTCATCGGCCTGGGCTCTAGGAAGAGGGGAGGGGACCTGGAAGAGGGGCAGGAAGAAAGGATTGTGAAATCTCTGAGATTTTCAAGACTGACTCGCTCCTGGGACCAGAGGCCCAGGGAGGGGAGGGAGAAGGCCTGAGGTTGTCTACATGGCCTGATAGCCACCCCCAGGAGATCAAGGAGCATCTCTAACCCCAGTTGAGCTTAAGAACCCTGTATCTGAATGCAGGACTTCTATTTTGCTTCCTTCCTCTCCCTTAATTAGGATAAACTCCCTCTCCCACAGCTGAACAATGATAGCTCTGCTTAAGACAGAAGCTATCCCAAATCTAGGCTTTCCCAGAAGGATTGAGGCCTGGGACCAGATTTGGTTCCAGTGTCAGGGATTGATGACAATCTCTGATCAGACCTTGACTCCTAAAGGCTCTGGCCAGCCAGACCTGGTTCCTGTGCCTCTCCCATCAAGCTGTGGTCTCAGGGCACAGACGAGGGCTAGGGCTGGATTTCGTTTGAGCGTCTTCTCTACCAGACTCTGACCCTGAGGGATGGGGTCAGTCCCGACTCTGGTGTCTACCCCATCAGACCTTGACCTCAGAGGACTGGGACCAGGACTGGTCCTTGTACAATCTCCCGCACTAGACTCTGACCCTGAAGGCTCTAACTGGCCACGCCAGGATCCTGTGTGTCTCCCATCAGACTGGCCTCTGAAGGCAGAGAACAGGCCTGGTACATATGTCTTCTCCATCAGTCACTGTGATCCTGTAGTCTTGGCATGAAACTTAGCTTACCTGTGGCCCCATATTTCCCATTCCACAGCCTCCCAATATCACTCCAGGCCACACCAGCCACCCCAGCTACACTCTCTGCATCATCTTCTGCAGGGGGCTCCAGGACCCCTGCCATGTCATCATCTTCTTCATCGCGGGTCTTGCTGCGGCAGCAGCTCATGCGGGCCCAGGCCCAGGAGCAGGAGAGGCGTGAGCGCCGAGAACAGGCTGCAGCCTCTCCCTTCCCCAGCCCTGCACCTGCCTCTCCTGCCATCTCTGTGGTTGGCGTCTCTGCTGGGGGCCACACATTGGGCCGTCCTCCCCCTGCTCAAGTGCCCAGGGAGGTGCTCAAGGTAAGGTGACATCCAGCGGCCTTGTCCCAGTGGCCTTTGAGCCAGGTCATGGGAGCACTAGGGAAGGTCCCAGGTACAATTACAGTAGGCTGTGCTATTGTGTTTAGGGTTTTCGAAGTAGTCTTGTGCGGTTGTTCTTAAGAAGCCATAGGATGTCCTGATGTACCAGGGAGGGTTGCAAGTGACCCCAGAGAGCTTGAGGTTTGTGAAGTAGCTCTGTAGGAAGGGTGCAATGGATGCATGACACATTTGGAGTTCTTTGGCCACAGGGGGGGTCTTGGGAAGGCCCATGTAATCCCAGGTCTGTTGGGTGGTATCAGAGACTTAGGGGAAGGTCTTGGGCATCATAACAGGGTGCCCCAGAAACAGGGAGTTCTGAAAAGGGACTTTGGTTCCTAGAGGAGATGTCACAGTATGTGGGGTGGAGGGGCTCTCCAATTCTGTGCTGGTTTGCCAAGTCTACGAGCAGGTGACTTCCGAGGGTCAGGTGGAGTTGAGTCATACCTCAGAGTCGTATTCTACCTTATTTCCTCCTTTCCTTTATATGACAGGTACAGACCCATCTGGAGAACCCAACACGCTACCACCTCCAGCAGGCACGCCGGCAGCAGGTGAAACAGTACCTGTCTACCACACTTGGGCCCAAGCTGGCTTCCCAGGCCCTCACCCCACCACCAGGGGCTGCTAGTGCCCAGCCACTCCCTGCCCCTGAAGCCGCCCACACCACTGGCCCTACAGGCAGTGCCCCCAACAGCCCTATGGCCCTGCTCACCATCGGGTCCAGCTCAGAGAAGGAGGTGAGTGACTGCAGATGACCAGCCAGTGCTCCCCTTGTCCAGTTTCTTCTGTCCCTTCCATACTTACTTCTTCCCTCAGATTGATGATGTCATTGATGAGATCATTAGCCTGGAGTCCAGTTACAATGATGAGATGCTCAGCTATCTGCCTGGAGGTACCACAGGGCTGCAGCTGCCCAACACGGTAAGGCCCTGAGATGGGGTATGGTGTGAAAATTGGGACATCCCTCCATCACTGAGTCTGCACCCAGACTGGCTGTGTATATAAGAGTCCCCTACCTTGGGTAGAGAGGGAGGATATGTGATAAGAATGAGCTATGACCATTGTCCTGGAGCCTTATGCTGGACTACATGGGACTTTGTAGATCTTTACACATACCCAGTAGGGATTTCATGGAGCTATTCAGACATATCCAGGTACTGGAGCATCACTGTGGGACAAGGGAACAAGAGGTGGGACCCTTATGGCAATTTGAATGTGCCAAGAGAGTCAGGTCATTGAAGCATTGAAGTGATGAAAGCACTCAAAGTCTCAAAACATGGTGTGGCACCCTGAGGTGATGAAAGTACAGTCTGTCTCTTGCAGTTGATTATGCCAAAAGGTTGTAGAGAGTGGCTAAAACTTGCTGGAGTATAGGATGAACCAATAAATTGGCACATTCTGGTTCTGGAACAATGTGGGTGTCTCATAAATTGCTTGAGGATATACCACATTTGCTTTTTTCCAATTTAAGAGGGTAGAAGCATGTATAAAATTGGTATTCATTTATCAGAACTTTTTATTTCGACACAACTAGAGATTGGGACCTTATGTTAAATGGATGCATGAGATTAGCAGGGGTTTCAAGAGAGGAAAACTCATCAAGAGGTGGAATTGATTATTATGGATTAGTTTGTTGCCCTAGAGTTTGTCCAGGAAAGGAAGCAGCCTAGGCTGACATAGTGCAGGCCTCATTGGGTAGTTGGATAACAGATCCTCAGAAATCGGAATGTGCAGGCGACCCTAGAGTCAGGACCTTGGTGCATGGCAGCCAGAGACCATAAGGTAGTGCTAGGCAATTACAGCAAAAGCATGGAGATTGGGTTGGAACTCTCCAGAAGGCCATATTTTGGGTGGAATGTTGCCATGATAATTTTCCAAGGTCTGAGAAGAATGGTTGGATGTGCTCTAAGAATGCTGAGTTAAAATGTCATGCTGGAGCCGGGCATGGTGGCTCATGCCTGTAAGCTTCAGCCTATGAAGCGGCCGGAGCCAGGGATCGCGGTTCGAGTCCTGCCTGGGGCCCATAGCAAGACCTAGTTCCAAAAAAAAACAGCTGGGCGTGGTGGCGTGCGTCTGTCATCCCAGCTACCTGGGAAGCTGAGGCTGGGGATTGCTTGAGTCTGTGGTACCCCGGGCAACAAGAGCCTGTGGTTCCATAGGCAAAAATAGCGAGACCTGGTCTCAAAAAAAAAAAATGTCATGCTGGAAGATTGGGGAACAGCAGTGTTGTAGTGCAATTGCTCAGGACCTGAGAAGAGCACTTTCCAGCATGTCTCCTCGGCTGGGTTTGAGAAGAGGCGCTTAGAGGCTGTTGAGGGATTTGGGGAGCAGCAGGGGCATAATGAACAGGCCCAGCAGGCTCCAGTCCCCAGCAGCACAGCGTAGGTTCATGTGACCCTGTCATCCCTGTTGGTCTCCATGTAAAACCTAAAACCTCTTGAAGAAGAAAGAAGGGTTCCCATGCTGAGTCAGCCGATCCTTGCATTGGAGTGCATGGAGGGTCGGAAGCCTGATGCTGAGAGGGGGCTGAACCTGGGGTCTGTTCCCAACAGTCATTTATCTGCCTTTCTGCCACCAGTTGCCTGTGTCAGGGAGTCTGCTCGATGTATACAGTAGTCAGGGAGTGACCACGCCAGCCATCACCGTTAGCAACTCCTGTCCTGCTGAGCTGCCCAACATCAAACGGGAGATCTCTGGTAAGGACCAGAGTCTTTGCCTTGTGTGCCCACCTGTCCCTGGGGTGAGTCTGGTTCTGGGGGCCAGAGTATCAGAAAACAGAGACATGGGTTGTTTGCCTCTGTGTTCCATGTGGCTCATCACCCGACTTTTATCCCACTTTCTCTCATCTTGGGTTTAACAACTGGTCTGCCACTGTGACTTCAAAATGGTAAAAAGGAGTAGCACTGTTTAAAAAAGTCACCTCCCCGGCCTACACTCCCAAAGCCCACCTCAGCAGTCACACAGGGGTACTGCATCTTTTCTGTACCTGAAAGGCCCTGACACTCCCACTTTTTTTCCAGAGACTGAGGCCAAGGCCCTTTTGAAGGAACGGCAGAAGAAAGACAATCACAACCTAAGTGAGTGAGCGTGTGCTGGCCCTTGCCAGTCAGCCCCAAGCCCCGCCTCACTCTGCCTGGGCCTTCCTTGCGGCCTTCCTTGCAAGGCTCCTCCCGCCAGACTCCCAACCCCCAGCTGCTCCTCTTCCCTCCGTGACCCCCTCATAACTCTTTCCCACTTTCTCTCTCCCACCTCCAAAGTTGAGCGTCGCAGGCGATTCAACATTAACGACAGGATCAAGGAGCTGGGTACCCTCATTCCCAAGTCCAGTGACCCGTGAGTGGGCCCCAGGCCAGTGGAAGGTGGGGGGCAAGGGGCCCTGTTCCCATCTGAAGTTGTTCCTGGGTGAAAACCGCCTAGGCAGCTGCCCTCACCAGCCAGCTTGCCTCACCCCAAGCAGAGTTGCAGCTCTTCACCACATCCCTACCTCAAATTTGAGGTGCATGACATTGTAGTCCGTGCACCTCCTCTGCTCCCTCCCTGTATGTCACATGTGCTCGGTTTGCTGTTCATTTGGTGCTGCTGTGAGTTAGTGTGTGAGTGAGTGAGTGAGTGAGTGAGTGAGTGAGTGAGTGAGTGAGTGAGTGAGTGAGTGAGTGAAGAAACGTACGGGGCTGGTGCTGTATGCTGGTACTGGTACTAGGCCCTGCAGATGACAGGGAAGAAAACGGACAAAATTCTCTAGCTTATTCATGACACTGATGTTGTAGTGGGTCAGAGAGCAGACAAGACAAATAAGCAAAATTCATGTGTTACGGACAATAAAGAACAGACAGGTGATGGGAGCAGTAGGAAAGGGTTAAGAGTTCAGAGGAAGGAGGGTGGGGACTGGAGAGGCCTTCGCTGACCAGGAAACACTTGAATGAAGAGCCTATAGCGGGGCAGGAACCATCTGAGCGTCCACGGGAAAGTGAGTTCGGGAGAAGGCACGGCTGGGCTGCAGGCCTTGAGGTGGTGGCAAGTGGTTTTCCATGTTCTGAGAGCATTGAGAAGCCAGTGCGGTTGTGGCAAGATGAAGCAAGAGCAGTAAAGGAGCGGATCAGAGCAGGTTTCCTGGGTTCAGGTGTGATGTGCAGTGCTGGAAGGTCCCAAGCAGATGGTTTGCATCTGAGCTTTCCTTCCCCTTGATGAGCTCCACCTCAATTTCTAGGCATGTGGTGGGGTGCTTCATCTACCTGGTGTACTCCCCTCCATGCTTCTGAGAGATTCCATACACAACACTCCCCGCTTCTCTCCCTTGTTCCCACAGGGAGATGCGCTGGAACAAGGGCACCATCCTGAAAGCCTCTGTGGATTACATCCGCAAGTTGCAGAAGGAGCAGCAGCGTTCCAAAGACCTGGAGAGCCGACAGCGATCCCTGGAGCAAGCCAACCGCAGCCTGCAGCTCCGAATTCAGGTCTGGGAGAAGGAGGTGGTGGCAGGGCTGATGGGGGGCTTCCTGCAGACAGAGCCAGAGGACGAACAGTCCAGGATTTCCCCTCCTGGCATGCCTGGGGGATCTCCGGGCTTCCTGACTTACAGTGATGAGGATGATGAGGATGATGATGAGAAAATAACAAATATTGAAGAAAATAACAAATATTGGCTAATGTACATGGTGTTTCTCATGCCATGCCCTGTGACAAGAGCTTTATCTCTGTGTACTAAGTAACAACAGCCCATAAGAAATGGAGAATTATCCCCATTTTACAGATTGAGACACTGAGGCTCAGAGATGATAAGCACTTTGTTTAAAGTGATACAACTAGTGAGTAGCAGAAGTTGAATTTCACCCCATTTTACCTTTTAACCATTATACTCCTCTGCCTTTAAGGGACTCTGAACCCCGTCTTATCCCACCCTCACCCCCTACTTTGCAGGAGCTAGAACTGCAGGCCCAGATCCATGGTCTGCCGGTACCTCCCACCCCAGGGCTGCTCTCCCTGGCCACGACTTCAGCCTCTGACAACCTCAAGCCAGAGCAGCTGGACGTTGAGGAGGAGGGCAGGCCAGGCGCAGCAACGTTTCATGCAGGGGGGGCCCCTGCCCAGAGTGCTCCCCATCAGCAACCCCCAGCACCACCCTCAGATGCCCTTCTGGACCTGCACTTTCCCAGCGACCACCTCGGGGAGCTGGGGGACCCCTTCCACCTGGGGCTGGAGGACATTCTGATGGAGGAGGAGGAAGGGGTGGTGGGGGGACTGTCAGGGGGCGCTCTGTCCCCTCTCCGAGCTGCCTCCGACCCCCTGCTCTCTTCAGTGTCCCCCGCTGTCTCCAAGGCCAGCAGCCGCCGCAGCAGCTTCAGCATGGAGGAGGAATCCTGATCAGGCCTCATCCCTCCTCTGGGACTTCCCCACCCAGGAAAGGAGGCTACATCAGGATGAGGCCCTGCCTTTTCCCCCACCCTCCCGTGAGACTGCCCTGCCCAGGTGTTCTGGGAGAGGAGATGTGATAAGGTCCCACCCCTGTCATCTGTCAAGGAGGAGGAGTCAGATGAGGCCCTACCCCTTCCCCCCCTCACGAACAGCCCTGTACAGCTATTTTCAGACTAGGGGAAGGTAGTTAGAGCTGGGCCTGTTCTCTGGAAATCATAGCCTCACCCCCTGCCCTGTGGGACTTGCCCTTTGCCCAGGTGAGGGAAGGAGACAGGGTGAGATATGCCCCTCTCTCCTTGGGATTGCCTTGGATAGGTCTCTTGGGGTAAAGAGGAGCTGTGCTGTGCTGCTCCATTCCCTCCTGGAACTGCCAGTCTAGTCCATCCTGGCCAGGAAAAGGAGTCAAGGTGACAGAGGTCCTGCCCTGGGGAATTGAGCCCACACCGCCTGGAACTCAGTCACAGCTTTCTTGGAGTGGAGGAGTTGGGGGTCTCCCCTTCCCTGTAAGGAGCAGCCCTGGGTCGGTATTTCAGCGTGGAGTCCATAAACTCAGGCTGCCAAGTGGGAGGTTACAGCCTTGCCCCAGCAACATCCCACTCAAGCATTCCACACTGCAGGGAGAAGAGGTACTTGCACTCCCCTGCCTTAACCTGGGACCAACTTGACCTAACCTGGGAGGGCTCAGAGCTGACCTTGCCCTTGGAGAAGGGAGCAGATTTTGAAATCTTGTGGATTGACATTCCAGATAGGAATGTGAATTAGACCCCTACTCTTGGGCAGGCATACTGTCTCCTTCCTTGAAGGCGTTTGGGGGAGGTGATGGGGATCAGGGAGTTTTGAGTGTAGGCTTTCCCAGAACAGTACCGTAGTACTCTTTAAATATGTAGAGGAATGGGAGAAAGGAAGGGGCCTTTCTGGGGATTTCCTCAGCTCAAATTAAAGTAGAAGCCTCCTCACCAAGATGGAGGCTTGGAGGGAGGTTTGAAAAAGCATATGTACCCTCTCTTTTGTTTATCTGATTTTTTTACTGACCCCCTACCCAGAAGCTAGGTCACCTCCTTCCAATCTCCACCCAGTTCTCCATTTCAGAGTTACCAAGAGACATTCCCTACCTATCCCCACCCCCTCCTGCCACATACACCCAAAGCTGTCAACCTTGGATCACTGGGGCTAAACCCCAAGGAGGGTGTACTAAGGGGACTGTAGGTTTGTGATTAAAATAAATGCTAGGCGTGTTTGATGCGCTTTTAACTTTGGCAAAGAGTCTCCTGTCCTTGCTTTTGACTGCAGTGAGCATGGCCAATGAGACCAGGAGGGAGAAGGGTTCTTGGAAGAAACAGATTTAAAAGGGCAGATAAAATAATTTAAACAGAAAGGAAAGAGTAGGAAAAAACAACCTGTAAACATAAACAGTTCTTCACCACCTGCCAGGCACCTCCGGGTGGCTGTGTTCACCTAATGTAGTATTCTAAGGAATATTCAAGAAAGTGCTGATTCTATTTCATGTATGAAGAAACCAAGGAATAAAAAATTTAACTTAAGTTAAACAGTTGTTAGATGAAGCGTTTAATGATAGCATTAGGTGAGTGACAGCTCTGGTTTGGAAAATATCTCAGAGGGCAGAGAGGGGCAAAAAAGAATCTTTAGCCTTTTCAATTTTGAAACTGATCTGGAAGCATATAAGTTGGCCCTTGAATAATGGATAGGCTGGGGGCATCAACCCCCTAACAGTCAAAATGCCCAATAACTTAAGAGCCTACCCTCCGTGTCCATGGACTCTGCGTCCTAGGATTCAACCAACTGACATCCATGAGTGGCTCAATCCATGAATGGGCTCCTTTAGGAGCCCTTCTATAGGATGGGGGAGGGGAAGTATGGGTAATTGACCCCTCCAGTGCAAACCCATGTTATTCAAGAGTCAGATGTATGTGAGGGTATCTCCTGACAGACAGTAGAGGGCTTCCGAGTGGTGGAAAAGGGCAAATACAAAAACCATGAAGGTAGAGGAATAGGTATGCAGCTCAATTTGGAACAGATTTTGACATTTGTTGACAGTTGAAGTAGAGGTGAACAAATGAGTTTGTTGAAGGTTGTGGGGGAAATAGGATTCCAAGAATTCCTTAACCATACTCTGACTCCTAGGACAGGCATCAGGCCTGCTCCTGTGTCTCCCCCAGCAGACTGACCATCACATCTGCTACCCCCTTTCTATTACATTGTGACCCCTAAGGCCTGGTTGCGGAGTCTCTACCACCAGACTGGTGGCTCCCTGTAATCTTTTTTCCTCAGATTTGCTCTAATCTTTATAAAAAAACGTGATACTCAGAAGTGTTTTATTCTTATTAGTCTGTATTTTGAAATAACCACAGATTTACAGAAGAGTAGCAAAAACATTAGCTCCCCCAGACCCATCTCCCACATCCCCCTGATGTTAACATTTACATGTCCATGACACTTTGATCAAATGCTAAGAAAATAACATTGGTGCGGCACCAGGAAGTTGACCTCAGACTTCATTTGGATCTCACTGTTTTCTCCCACGAGGGTCTTTTCTGTTATAGGATAGGGGATACTGTATTTGCTATCTCTTTCTGCGTTACAAGTTACCATAATCTTAGTGGCTAACGTTAGCACAGGTTCATTAGCTCCCAGTCTTTGTGAGTTGGGAATTTGGGCTGCCTTAGCTGGATTCCACTACAGTGGTTCTCATGGTGCCATCTGGGAAGGTTTCAGGTGAGACTGAGGACTGCTCCAGAAACAGGACTGAGAAGGGTTGCTCTGAGCTCCCATGGTTTTTGGTAGGATTCAGTTCTCCACCGGTTGTTGAACTAAGGGCCTCAGTCCTTGCTGGTTACTAGAGTGGGAGATTCCCTCAGTCCTTATTCTGTGTGTCTTTCCCTGAGGCAGCTTACTGCATGGTAGTTGGCTTCATCAGAATCATCAAGAGTCGGCTAGCAAAATGGAAATTGCAATCCTATAATCCAATGGAAGTGAGATTCCCTCCATATCAAGGCATTCTGTTAGAATCACAAGACTGGGGAAAAAAAAGACTGGGAGATAGGACAATAAATATCACTAAGTTAGGGACCAGTATGTGGGAGCCATCTTAGAAGCTACTTATCACAGATATCACCATGTTGCATTTACCTGTCATATCTTCTTGGTCTCCTGATAGTTTCTCGGTCTTTCCACTGAGAAGGCCTAGATGTGCTATTCCAGAAGCAATGAACACATCTAGTACCCAGATCTTGATTTCTAAGTGCCATGTCCAATGAAAGGAACCAGAACTCTTGGAGAATTGGCTGATTTTAAAGGCCCAGGGAAGAAATACAAGATGAGCCTGTACCATCACTAAGTGTCAGAAAGTAAGGAAGTATTCGAATAAAAAAAATGGGAGCATCTCAAGGATATGGATGCCATGCCAACCTAAAAGAGCTCCCAATGGCCAAAGTTAAAAAACAATTTGAGCAACAAAAAGTTGATAGTCTTAGGCTAATAACCTGAAATCTAAAAATGAGAATAAATATCCATGACTCCATACTTACATTAAATAAGTGGTATGATAAATATCCCTTGAAATACTTATATTTCAAATACATTGAAATAGAAGCTTACCATTAGAAAGCCGCAATTGCTGCAGATCTGATCCACTTAATGCCAAACTTAGTGGGCAAAACTTTAAGGTGAACACAATAGTTGCATAGCCTAAAAGTATCACCTCCAAAATATTAAATATTTGACTCTTCTAAGAGTTGGCACTTACTTCCCCAACTTTTGGCTATGAACTGAACTAGTGACTTCTAATGACAAGAATATGGAGTGTGAAATATAGCAACTTGGCAGTGGAAAAACCTAGCAGACTACCACCTTAATCAGGAGATGAACATTAACATCACCTGTGATAAGACCTATTACCGTCATGTACTCTTTTTTTTTTTTTTGAGACTAGGTCTCGCCATTTTTGCCTGTGGAACCCCAGGGTCACGTTGCCCGTGCTACCACGGACTCAAGCAATCCTGAGCCTCAGCTTTCCGGGTAGCTGGGATTACAGGCATACACCACCATGCCCAGCTACTTTTTTGGGACTAGATCTCACTGTGTTGCCCTTGGTGGGTCTCAAACCTTGATCCCCAGATCCAGCTGCGACTTCATAGACTATCGATTACAGGCACGTGCCACTGCCCAGCTCATCATGTAATCCTAATGTGATGCAATGAGAAAGGCATTTCACTTGAGCAGTAGTCTTCCCCCCAAAGCTATAACCCAATGTCATCATGAGAAAATAGCAGAGAAATCCAAATTGAGGGATAACCTGCAATATAGTTAGCCAATTACTTCAAGTGTCAAGATCACAAAAGACAAGGAAAGATTGGTTGTATATTTAAGCAAATGTAGACATTTTTGTCTCCATCTGTCTGTACTGGCTTTCTTGCTTGGCCATGAGATGATGGAAGCTGCTGGTGTCATCATTCTGGATACTTTTCTTAAGGCTACCTGGTGTCCTCTACGAGTTGCTGGTTGTGATGGTTGAGAAAATGGAATCACACAGGGAGTTTGGATTGTGCCTCCTCTTAGTCTTGGTCAGTTTCGGGACCTCCCTGTACTAGATTTGCAGCCTAGGCAGAAAACAGCAGTTAGAGCTGAGCTGGGCAAGGGGAGATCAGATTTCTGGGTTGATGAAACTTCAGTCTAGCTAGTATGACACTGAAGAAGGAGATTTGTAGAGGCAGACTTCCAGAAATTGCCATAGGAATTGCCTCTAGGTCTTTAGTTAAGTAATAAACCGTGCAGGCTTAGAGCAAGACACTGTGAAACAAAGCAGAATTCAGTCTGGGCTTACTAAATGAATCCTTGCACAGAAATGTAGACATGGGTATTTTGACCAACCTGAGTGGAGAGTCTTCCAGTACCCCACTGAGAAATAGACACTTCATGAAAGGCCATGCCTTAAGAGAAAGGTCACTTCAACCCTACAGTTAAGGGTTACTACCAATTCTAGCTAAAGTATCCTAAAAACATGCCTTGAAAGTATCGAGCTGAATTCTGGGATTTAGAATGTATAGATATACATAACATTAACACAAGGACAGGACCTGGGTATAATGTTTTTCCATCTTATATGAAGTGGCACTGTATTAACTTTAAATTGACATCGATAAATTAAGAGTATATATTGTAACCACCAGGGCAGCTTCTAAAGAAAACAGATACTGCTGAGAAAAAAAAAAAACTATAAGGGAATCAATTGAATCATGAAATGTATTTGGTTAACATAAAACAAAGTGGGAAGGGTGGAACAGAGGATCAAAAAAGGAACAAATCAAAAACATTAACTGATAGAGCTTGATTTGAACATATCAATAATTCCATAAAATGTAAATGAATTTAAAGCTTTCATTAAAGGCTAGGATTTTCAAACCAGAAAAATGAAAATCAAGACCTAACCACAGTTGGGATTAAGGTAAGGCACTTGCCTTGGGTGCAGAATTTAAAGGGATACCCAATAAATTCAATAATCAAGAGAAATAATGTAATGCTAAAAAAACAAAAATTAATGCAATGCCATCCGTGATGCAGAAAACATTAGAACTTTACATAATGGCAGTGTTCTACCCTGCATTTGCACTTCTCTGGGGTTCCTGAAAGTTGGGCGCCAGGGCAGGCTCAATGACATCAAAAAAAAACCCTCTCACTTGCAATTTCTTTTGAAGGTCATTGTTCCATCCTGAGGAAAGTTGACAGGTTTTTCCCATTGTTTATAATTGCAGTCTACAATATTTCAGAGTAAAGGGGAAAGTTTTCATTTTATTATAAATACATGTTTGTGTAATTTTTTAAATATTAAGAGCACTTAGGTAACTGATACGAATTTTATTTATGCATATATTTGACTTTTCACAAATACAGTCTCACCAAATAGCAAAACATTTTATGAACAAACTTATTTTTACCAAGAAAATAAAAAGCTTACCAGTAAATGTTTATGCATTATTTACTTAAATCACCAATAGCTTGCTGTGATTAAATTGTTTTTATAAAAAATTGTTTTTCACCAAATTTATCTGGAAATCTGGTGCCTAGTTTTCTGTTTATAATTATTGATTTTTGTATTTTTGATACAAATTGTTATGTATACCTATTGGTAAATATAATTTATATGAATCTTAATTAATATAAATTAAGTACATATTATGTATATTTATTCTAATGTATTAATTTAAAATAAATAAATTTTTAATTTATGCTAAAAATTTTAGACATGGCATCTAAAAAGTCAAGCGGCACAATGTTTGGGAAAATAGAAAAATATGTGCAGCAAGGAATCAAAATGATAAGGAAACAGTTAAAATTGCTGCTATAAAAACCCAGCATTTTAGGTACTGATAATGAAGTTTTCTTTCTTTTGTGTTGTTTTTTTTTTTTTAAAGCAAAGGCCTGTCATTTGTTTTCTTGATTTAAAACAGTGTAAGTGGCCGGGCACGGTGGCTCGTGCCTTGTAAGCTTCAGCCTATGAAGCGGCCCGGGCTAGGGATCACGGTTCGAGTCCCGCCTGGGGCCGGTAGCGAGACCTAGTTCCAAAAAATAGCTAGGCGTGGTGGCGCGCGTCTGTAATCCCAGCTACCTGGGAAGCTGAGGCTGGGGATTGCTTGAGTCTGTGGTACCGCGGGCAACGAGAGCCTGCGGTTCCACGGGCAAAAATAGCGAGACCTAGTCTCAAATAAATAAATAAAATAAAACAGTGTAAGTGTAGGGAACTTATTCATCTGTATATCCCCAGTGCTAACATTTGAAATATGCTTTTGGGGAAAGATTGTCATAATTTTATTTTGTCAAATTGAGAATTCACCAAATAGATATATTTAGGGGCATCAGATATTTGTGGTAAAACGTAAAATCCATCTTGCCTATTAAATTTTATGGTTTCAAGTGAATTAATGTGACTGAAGTTACTTTTCAAAAAAACTTCATTAATATGAGTCACTAAAAGAATGGATTTGGGCCGGGCACGGTGGCTCGTGCCTGTAAGCTTCAGCCTATGAAGCGGCAGGGGCTAGGGATTGCGGTTCGTGTCCCCACCTGGGGGCCCGTCGCGAGACCTAGTTCCAAAAAAAAAATACAGCTGGGCGTGGTGGCGCGCGCCTGTAATCCCGGCTACCTGGGAAGCTGAGTCTGGATTGCTTGAGTCTGTGGTACTCCGGGCAAGCAGAGCCTGTGGTTCCACAGGCAAAAATAGTGAGACCTAGTCTCAAAAAAAAAAAAAAGTATGGAATTGGAAGGACAATACTGTGGACTAAAGAATTCAATCTTGAGTCTTACAGTTACAATTCCCAAGATAGAATTCTGACTCTGCTATGCCTAAACTGGGGACCTTGGTAAATAACCTAGGCATTTCTATGTTTCCTTACCTGTAAACTGGGAATTGCTTTTATGTACCTCATTGTGCTGTTTCTTTATATGAATATATAATTTAATCTGCATGTTCATATGGTCAAATTTTATTCAGTGAAAAAGAAAAGAAAATGATTTTTAAAAGTGTGAATGAAGATTACAAGCAACTTTTATAAGTAGGATTAATATTAGTATCAACTGGAAGTTTTCTTATCGGGCTGTAATTGACATGTAACATTAAATTCAGGTATACAACATAATGATTTGATATTTGTATATACTGTAAAATGATCACCACATTGAGTATAATCAACATCTATCACCACACATAATTATAGTGTTATTTTCTTGTGATAAGAATCTTTAAGATCTACTCTTGCAACTTTCAAATATATAATACCGTATTGTTAACTCTCCATCATGTTGTACAATAGATTCCCTGCAATGTAATCAAATCATTTTATAATGGAAAGTTTGTATCCTTTGACCAATATTTACCCAGTTCTCTGCCCTGGCATCCACCATGTTATCCACAATGTTACTGTTTTTCTTTTCAATTTCATAAAAGTTTCTTTGGCTTTTTTTCCCAGATAACACTAGTTTACAATGCTGTGTAGTTGCAAGATTACATTTTCTCACCATGCCTGCTCTCCCTAACCTCCCACCCTGCTTTATGAACTACCATTCTGTTGTCTGTCTAAAGGCTTTTGTTTTTATTTTTTAATTTATTTTCTTTCAAAGTTTTCTGTTTTTATATTCCACAAACAAGTAAAATCAGTGTTGTCTTTCTCTTAATTTGCATAGCCTAATCCTCTCCAGGTTCATACATGTTGTCACAAATGGCAAGATATCTTCTTTTGACTGAGTAGTATTCTATTCTGAGTATATATTCTATTGGAATATATATATGTGTGTGTATGTGTGTGTACATATATGTGTGTGTATGTGTGTGTGTGTGTATATATATATATGTCACATCTTCTTTATCCATCCTCTGCTGTTGGACACTTAGGCTGTCCATATCTTGGCTATTATGAATAGTGGTGCAGTAAACACACTCTGAATTCGCTTAAAGAATACGTATCAGCAGCCAAATGGAAGGGATGCATAGGGCAAAGTACGGGAAAAGGCTTGAAGCTTCCATGCTGTCCCCAAGCATGCCATTCTCCCAAGTTGCCAGTTGTTCACCACTTCTACTCTGTTTCTATGAGCTTGTTTTTTTTTAATTGTACATATAAGTGAGACCATGCATTCTTTGTCTTGCTCTACATTATTGATTTGACTAGGCATTATGCCCATAAGTTTCATCCATATTGTCATACATGACAACAGGATATTCTTCGAAGGCTAAAAAATATTCCATTGTTTATAAGTATACCACATTGTCTTTGTTCAGTCATCCATCCATGGACATTTAGGTTGTTTCCATGTCTTGTTTATTGGAAATAATGCTGCAAGAAAATGATCAAGTTTCTGACATTGGCATTACAGCAGAATTGCTGTCAATATGGGAGATAACTAAAGAATCTTTCAATTATAAGGGAAAAATAAGGTAAATATTTGAAATTTCAGTAACTAAAACCTTGAATATGAGCCAAGAGATTAAGATGATCCTTTTTGCAACAATTGTTAACAATATTTGATTTTCATTGTTAGTTTCTAATAAAAGAACAAGGACTTGACCAAGAATGAGGTGGAGATATTACAGAATCTACTTTACATCATGGCTTAATATTTCAAAAAATTGGTTTAAAAAAATGCTAATATCAAGTTAATTCATCATGAATATCTCATTTATTCCAAAGAATCCTTGTCTTTATTTTGTTTTCTTCTCAGCAGTAATACAATAGAAACAAATATTTGCAACTTAATTCCATTTTAAACCATTATGCTTTTCTAGAGTGGAAATTTTTACTGATATTTTAAAGATGATGCTTTGTAGAAAGCAATAAAATCAGAGAGCAAAAAGTGGTAGAATATTTTGAGTGATTTCAGATGTTGTTAAGTCTTGCTGAAATAACAAATGTACCTCCAATCACCAAAAAATTATTAGAAGTTCCAATGTGGGCATACTTCTAAACTTAGTTCAGCTTACAGGTTATTATAATGTTGATATAGTTAATCAGTAACTAATTATCAAAAGAATCTGTGTCTTATTTGTCCAATAAAAGTGACTTTATAATGTTACTGGGAAATCATGTTAAAGCTGAAATACAATTGAGAGTAAAGAAGCAAAATACCTTTCCTTATTTTCTGACTGTACAACAAATGTGCCCATCATGAACAAATGTTTCAGATTATTATGTATGTTCACATTCTGAATAATGTGGGATAATGGAAGAAATATTTACTGTCTTTATTGAAGTGAGAAAAAACTGGATATAGATTAGTTTATGGAATTATCAATAAATTGGAAAAATTATGTTGACTTAAAAATTTTTGTGGCCAGAGGTGGGACAATGGAGGGAGGTGATAATGGCAGGTATTATTTTCCAACAAATGGATTGTGCCAAATTTATGGCTTGCTTAGCTCATTATCTTATTAAGTATACAGAAATGCCACTATAAATTAAAATATAATATTTTCTGTTACTATACAAATGATATATGTTTTTTGTGAATTTGATTAGTAGATCAACTACATTAAAAACATGCCGATAACCTGAGGAACACCAACATTAAATACAAGCAAGGCATTTTACTCACATCAAAGATGTTTATCATATGTTCAATTATATAATACAAAATGACAAAATATATTGTTATGAAATCAAGGGCACCTTGTTGGAAATAGATTATAAATTTCTATGTAACTGATTTGGGGGTGAGTTTTTTTTCACTTTGAAAGGACAGGTTTATTAGGAAAAAGGAAAAAGAAGTTACTGTTATTTTGAAACAAAGTATTAGTGGGAATATATAGGTATATACAAAGTATATACAAAGAATATATAAAATATGTAAGTGGGAAAAAAGTTAATAAAGAGCTACATACATGCATAAATAAATAAAGACTAGCTGAAACACTGCATACTTTATGGGAGGTCTATCCTTTTGTTTAGAACAAAAAAGAGACCATAATTTTGATAGAAATGTTGCTAATGTACTTTAGCTTAAGATATGAATATGCCCATCAAACTTTAAAATAGACTGAAAGAGCTGGTACAGAAATTGATACTATATGAATCACTGGTTGAGGCTGTCATGGGAAAATTGTATAGTAAAACAAATTAAGGATCTCAAGAACACTAATTTCACATTTAAAGTGGAGATATGAAAAGTTAAAGTTTTTAACCAGAGGTTTATCATTTCCTACAAAAACATATGATCTACAAAAGATAGCTATTGACTTAGCTCTTTCTTATTTTTTTGACTTAGCTCTTAAATATTTTGACTTAAGTACTACTGAAATCTCTCTGAAATAGTTTTTTACATAATTTCATTTGTTACATATTTACTTATATGTAATATAAATTGTAATATAAATTCAGTATTGTGCTGACCTTCTAAAACTAATTAATCGGTTTTGTTTAATGCAATCTTATCCAAATTTGGAAATGGCTTTGAGAATATTTTAGCAATGCTAGTTACCATGGTGTCCTACAAAAAAAGTTTGTGTAATCTGAGGTTGATAAAATATTGTTTCAAATTGTCACTTGGTCAAGAGAAATTGTTAAACATGGCAATTCTCTCAACTGAAAATGAGATAAGCAAAGACAAAGTACATTTTGAAAGTGGGGAGATTGAGGCAGTCAGGAAAATTTGTCTATGGACTGCTATTAAATGATACTAAATGGGGCGAAAGAATTACATTTTTAAAATATTACTGGTGAATTTGCTTCTATTAAAGCAAAGAAAGCAGATTTATAATAAATTATAGATAGATGATAGATGATAGATAGATAGATAGATAGATAGATAGATAGATAGATAGATAGATAGATAGATAGATAGATAGATAGATAGACAGACAGACAGATAGATAGGCAGGAACACGGGTTCTGCCTCAGGTTCCAATATGGCTTAATGTGGCACTATTCTGAACTATGCATTATCTAGAGGACAAACACATTAAATGAAAAGACACAGTTTGAAAGTTAAAGCATAGAAAAACACATACCACACAAACAATAAACTTAAAATAGTTGGAATGGATACATTAACAACAGACAAAATATACTTACACAAAGCAGAAAACATGCCTTTTCTCAAAGTCAGAGAAGAAAACTTTGAATTCATGGATCATTGGGTACCAAGAAGGGTTTTGCCTTGGAGGTGGAAAAAATTAATCTTAGACTCAGTGCTACTCTGGCCCTGCCTAACAAAGCTTAAAATAAGTACCTGGCAGCAACAGTGTTTCTAAGTAACTAATCACATCTTAAAACTGCATGCCATATGTTCAAGAAATTAGAAGAAATACTGAACTTTTTTTTTTTGAGACTAGGTCGCTATGTTGCCCTGGGTAGTCTTGAATCCGCAGACTCAAATGATTCCTAGCCTCTGCCTCCCAAGTAGCTGGGATTACAGATGTGTGCCACCATGCCCAGTGAAATACTGAACATGTTAAGCAGAAATACAGCATATATAAAAGACCCAAATTTAACTGCTAGTAGTGAAAACAACAAGGGCTGACTGACAAACATGGGATTAGAAGCAGATCAATCATTCTGAAAAATGTTAGTGAATTTGAAGATATAATCATAGAAATGATCCCAAGTGAAAATACAGAGAAGAAAAGGACTTTCAAAATGATGGGTTATGATAGTACCCAAATGGAAACAATCCAAATGTCCATTGTCTACTAAATGGATAAATCAAATGTGGTAATCCATACAATGAAATGTTACTCAACAATAGAAAGGGTGAAATAGTCACACATGCTATATAACATAAATATGTGATGCCAAATGAATGATGTCAGTCACATAAGACCATATATTGGGGTGATTCCATTTATATGGTATGTCCAGGGCAGTCAAATCTATAGAAACAGAAAGGTTGGTTGGTTTTTTAGGGGAGGAATGGGAAGTGATTGGTAAGGGATAGTTTCTTTTTGGGGTGGTGAAAGTGTCCCACAATTGTGGTGATGGTCACACAACTCTGTGAATATACTAAAAGAGCACTGAATAATGCATTTTAAATAGGTGAATGGTACAGTGAGCTCAATAAAGCTTTTAAGTTTTGTAAATTTAAAAATTAAACAATTTAAAACTCTTAGCATATAATTTTGCTGATAAAGAGTTCAACATAAAAAGGACAAATATGAAAGAAAAAAGGAAAAAGTTGAAGGAATTCACCATCAACAGATACACAGTAACAAGAAATGTTACAAGTCTTTCAAGTAGCGGAAAAATGGTAACAGGTGGAAATCTAGACCTACACAAAGGAATGATTATTGCTTAGGGAAATACACAGACTTTTTATTATTATTTAAATATCTTTAAAAGAGAACATGCTGTTTAAAGCGAGAGGGAGGAAGAACACCATATTAGTGAGGCTTAAAACACATGTAGGGAAAAGAAATGTGGACAGCAATAGTATAAATATTGGGAAGGGAGAAGTGGAACTACACTGTATAAGTTTCTTATACTATACATAAAATAATGCACTCTCATTGGATAGCAGACTGTAATAAGTTAAAGATTAACAATAAGTTAAAATTAAACTCTAAAGCAACCATGAAAGTATTACAACAAAGAGTTATACTTAATCAACAAAGGAGATAAAATGGAATCATAAAAAATACTTAGTAAATCCAAGAGAAGATGAGAGAACAAGGAACAGATAGCACAAATAGTAAAATGGTAGATTTTAATCCAACTGTGTCAATAATCTAATAACAGAGCTTCAAAATAAATGAAGCAAAAACTGACAAGGCTTCATTTAATAATTGACATCCCTCTATCAGGAAGTTTTCCCTTCTCCACCATTTATTTATGTAGATCAGTTTGGACTCATGGATTCTTTATTTTTAATGATTAGAAGATGTACTTAAACAATAATATATAGTTATTGTGGTAAGATTTAATATTATGGTCAGGCTAAATATTAAATCTTCCTTTTTGGATAAGTCTTTCTTACCTACGCCTATCAGTTTTGAAAACATATTATCAGAAAAACAGGGCTTCAGCTCCAAAGTGAGCTTCTGGGAGTGAGGTCTTGGATCTGAAATCAGGATAGACATTTGCTGATCTTATTGAGGGCCAATGAAACAAGGCAGAATCTCCCATGAGCCCTTGGTGGCCATTCATTTTGCTCCTGCTAGGTTTCTAGAGATATTTCCTAATATCTCCAGGCTTTGAGGATAGTGGGCTGGCTGGTGTCAGGGTTTGTACTTGGGGAACAACTTTTTGGTTTATGGATTTTTTTTAAATCTATTTGATTCAGTGGATGGTAAAACAAGATGTTCCAGGTTAATCTACTTTCTTTGCTCTAGCCCTGGAATTAGCCATTTCAACAAGGAGCCCTGGTTCCTGGTAGTGTTGAGTGGTTATTAGACAATAGAAATCAATTAGAGGCACATGAATTGGAAGAGAAGAAACAAAGCTATCTCTGCTTTTAGGTGATATGATTTTGTGCTTGGCAAACTCTAGAGAATCAGGGACAAAACTAACAAACATATTCAGCAAAGTGGAAAGATACAAAATTAAAATAGAGAACTCAATGACCTCATAAATACAAATAAGAATCAACTAGAGGATATAATGTAACCAAAAAAGACCTTTTTACAATAGCTACAAAGAAGGACAAGAAAAAGTTAAAAAGTAACAAACTGGCAACATAACTAGAGCATACAGTAAAGGGAGGAGGAGGGACTGTGAAATCAAGAGAGGGATGAGCACAAGAGATCAATAAGTTCATGGGTGACATGATGGTGGGAGAACCTCCGGGCATACAATGATGTAAATGCATATATATATATATATGCTCAATCAAAAGAAAACATGAAAAAATCCAATATCTACAAAGAAGACAATATACCTTAAGAAGGAACCTAACAAGAAATGTGTGTGGTGGTGGTGGTGGGGAAATTCTATCTGAGGAAAAATTGTAAATGCATTTGGTCAAAATCCATTTTTCTTTACAGTACCCTCCCTGCCTCAAGTGCATCCTAATGGATGAAATGTTCAAAAAAAAAATCAACCAAGAGGTTAGGGAATCCCAGTGTGGGGAATTTCCCCAAAGATATTGCTCAGATACTACAAAAATGCAAGTATACAGAAGGGCATTCTTTTTGCCATTGTTAGAATTGCAAAACATTGGAAACACCCTACATGAGCAACTATAGGAGAGTGGTTATATGATAACATCTACAAAATGGGGTGCTATGTAGCTGAGAGAGAAAAGATATTACTTTTGCAATACCTAAAATGCAAAAATGCAAAGGATATAAAAAATGCAAAGGATGCTACTCTTTTGCTAGGTTTGTGCAAAAGAGAAGCACAAAGGATAAAACTGAAAGTAGACAGATTGTTTACCTCCACAAGGTGGGAAGGCGCAGTCAAGACAAAAGAAATTAAAGCAATGATTTTTAGTTGGTAGGTTTTTTTTTTTCTCTGTTTTAAGGGTTAGCAGTTCTGGTTACTTAATGTATGTGATACAATTACAGAGATTAGTTGGTGGGGGGCATGGGGACTGGGGCGGTGCAGTGGGGGTGGTGGTAGTGGAAGGAGTCATTTCCTGTTGGAGAAGGGGTTTGCAAATATGGCAAGTGAGAAAATTAAACCAAACCTTGCACTGTTGGGTTGGAATGGAAGGTATTAGTGATGAATTTTTATTTTATATAATTAATATATAATGAATTTGTATTATATATTTTATAAATACATACATATTGCTATGTATCAACATATGTATATAGATGGGTTAAAATATACAGGCATTTCCTAGCTCTTATCACTGGAAGGGCCTAGATAACACTAGATGCAGGTAGCAATGAACATTTTCTCAACTGGGGCTGAAAAAAAAAAGCAGGAAAGTGCTTGGAAAAAAATAATGGGGGTTGGAGAGGGAAGCATGTCAAAGGGACACGGAAATCAATCTTAAAGCAGCTCCTACTGGCTGAATCCCAGACAATTTGAGTGTCAAAGGAAATAACAATAGTGATTGATTTTATTTTTTAAACATCTTTAATTTGATTAAGAAGTAAGATATTCATCACTCGCTAGCCAGCTGATTTTTTATTTTGTTTGCTCTTGAAAGTAAAAATTTAATTCTCCCATGATTAGTTTTAATTTACAGAATTAAATAAGAACACGTGTACTTACTGATATATAAGCAAATAGATGGGGGAGAAGAGAAAGCTCTTCCTTACAGTAGGATAATAGTAACGGATAAATATCAAAAAAAAGTTAGTGTTGGAAAAAATCATCAATAGTTGTTAAATCTAATGTTTCAAAATTTTTATATGATAAAGCAAAGGTGACAAAATGTAAACATCCAATGAATAGGAGTAAAGTATTCATGGAACTTTCTTGTACCCGTCTTGCTTTTCTGTACGATTAAAATAATATCAAAGCTGGGCACAGTGGCACGTGCCTGTAAGCGGCAGCCTATGGAGCACGGCTGGGTCTGGGGATCGCGGTTCTAGTCCCCCCCCCAAAAAAAACAGCTGGGCGTGGTGGCGTGCGCCTGTAATCCCAGCTATCTGGGAAGCTGAGGCTGGGGATAGCTTGAGTCCGTGGTACCCCGGAGGCTCACGGGCAAATATAGCGAGGTCTAGTCTCAAAAATCAATCAATCAATCAATCAATCAATCAACCAATCAATCAATCAATCAATCAATCAAGTTACCACCCACTCCCCCAAACCAAAGAAAACAGGAAGTATCCTCGTGCTGGTATGTTGTCCCAATCACAATTTCTATTTTTTCCCTTCCCCAAATAAAAACTGCTTGGATGGGGGAGGTTTGCAAAGGGAGTCATGTCAGAAAGAGATTTATAACGCATTTTAATACTTCTGTGAATGTTCCTCGGATTTCATCAGCCTGTTTTTGTTTTGTTCTTTTTAGATGAAACCTTTTCGTTTGATTCTCTGTCATTTTCTCCTATCAGACTAGCCCGTTTACCTAACTAGACATAGAGCATCGTGTCAATAAAATTAGCATGAAATCTTAAACAAACAAACAAATAAATAAATAAAGAGGCCAAAGGCTTTACAGGAGGCGGGACTCCCCCCTGGTTACCGGGGGAGGGCGGGAACAAGACTCGCGCAAAGCTTCCGCTTTCATTTCTGCGATTATTAAGTCAACCTTTTTCATTAAAGGAGCACCGCGGAAGGATGATTTTTTTGTCGGCGAACACTTCCCTTGAGACGAGTCCACTCACGACACAGGGATACCATAGTGTCGCATCAGAATGGGTGGTCTGTGAGAGCTTAAAAGCCACGTCAGGTGATTCCTATTCTAACAAAACATTATACTGCAATTCACCTGACCTGTTAGTTTAATTCTCCTCTTCCCGGCTCCAAAATGCTGAACTCCTAGAGTGGACTCCTACCCCTCCATTCCAGACCAGTGGTTTGCTCCAATTCTCAGCCTGACAGGAGAAACGAGCTGCGTCTGCGCCGCAGGTTTTCGGGGGGTGGGGGGGAGGAACATGGCGCAAGCTCTGTCTGAGGAGGAGTTTCAGCGGATGCAGGTGCCGCTCGCCAGGGAAAAGACCACCGGGCTAGCGACTGGGGGTGCGGGGTAGAGAGAGGTCCTGTTATCGGCTCGAAGCAGTTACCTGGGTTGGATATGGGATCTAAGGGATTGATTTGGGGAAGGGAAACTGAGGCACTGAGTGGTGAGACTGGTGGATTTCGAAATACTAGGGTTCTAAGGGTTTAGAGTCAGTTAGTTTTGCGGGTGGAGGAGAGATCCTAGAGTGGGCGATACTTTACTCAGACCTGGAGGGGACGAGACCTTTGGACCCGAGCAGGGCACACCTTGGGTGGGTGATGATAACGTTTAGCTGGGAAGGAAGGAGATCCTGAGAGGGCGAAACCATTTTGTCTGGAGAGGAAGGAAGCCGGTGTAGGATCATTTGCGTCATGTTGCGGGAAGCCCTTGAGAAGGCAGTACCATTACCCTGTGTGAGGTGGAAATTGTTGTGGGAGATACCACTATGCCAGGGGACTCGGAAAGGACCCCACATGTTATTGTTCCTGGGAGTTGACGATCCTGTGCGAGTAGTGGTAGTGGGTCCTAGGAAGGGGCGGTGCCATTGGATGATTAGGGGTGGTCCCATTCGACCTGGAGTAAAGAAAGCCCTGAGTGGGAATTACCCTGGATAATACCGTGAATTTCTGTGCAAGAGAGGACCAGAAGTGGTGAAAGAGTGACACGTTGGACAGCATAGGGGAGGTCACTGGACTTTGGGGGCTACTTTCACTGGGTACAATGCCTACTTCATTCTTTGGATGGGTTATTCTGAAATGGGATAAAGGCCATAGATTTGCATCATGAATGGACCCTTGCTGAGATTGTTCTGTGTGTGTGTGTGTGTAAGTATTTTGGGGATTATCTTCGGGTTTCGTGTGTGGAGAGAGTTTGAAGGGGGGGTGCCTTGAGTAGGGTCCTGTAGAGGAAGAGAAGGAATTCCAAGTAAGGATGGGTAATCCATTTGTCTTTGACTGCAGGAAGCCAGCTGTTCCTGTGTGAGGATTTCTTTGGTGGAAGGGTGAGATTGTTGGGACATGAAAGGGGAAGACCCCTATAAACTGCAGGGGATTCTGAGTAAGAGTAATCTAACTGGCCCATCCAAGCCTTGTGGAGCAGAAACTCTGAAGGGTGTAAGACTATCTCTTTGGAGCTTAACTGGGGAGGTTTGAGGGGTGTCAGTGATTCTTGAGTGAGGAAGACTGATTCCATCTGGCCATGAGTAAGGGAAAACCTCTGGACTCTGATAGGGGATCTAAGTGGATGCCAAATATATTCCAATTGGTTCACCCTCGGAAAATGGATCATTGGGTCCTAGAGAAGTCAGGGGCAGGAAAGATTCTGTAAAGGCTAATCCCTCTGACCTTTGGTAGACCACCAGTAGAGGCTGGTGCCATGGGAGGGAGGGAAAGACCCTCTCCCATGGGTCTGGACAAACTAGCCTCAGTGCCCTATATGGTTGGTAGATAGGAATGTGCTGTTTAGAATAGCCCCAACTGCCCTTAAAATTCTCAAAAGGCATCTGGATATGTTTGGAGAGTCTTGGGGTTGGGATCCCAGGAAATCCCTACTCCATGAAACTTGGACGGAGCACCCTTGGGAAAGCAAGAGTAAAGTAAGCCCCTGTTTCCCACCCTCAGAGGCTTCCAGATCTCACCAAGAGAATAGCTAACATAACAGAAGGACAGTCAGAACAGTGTTTAAAGTGTGTGATGAGGTCAGCCACTGAGAAGGGACTTTATCCTGTGGGCATGGATACCATGGAACACAACAAGAACCTGGTTGGGGGGGCTGGGTGCAGCGGAGCACACCTTTAATTCTACCCTAGGGAGGGAGGCCAAGGCTAGGAATCGCTTGAGTCCGTGGGTTTGAGGCTACCCCGGGCAAGATAGCAAGACCTAGTCTCAAAAAATAGCTGGACATGGCGGTGCGTACCTGTAATCTACCTGGGAGGGTAAGGCTGGGGATTGCTTGAGTCCATAGGATTGGTACTACCCCAGGCAACATAGTGAGATCTATTCTCAAAAAAAAAAAAAAAAAGAGCCTGGCTGGGGCAGTGCACTATCATGACTTGAGTTCAGAGTGCATCAAAAGAGAGATGAAGGCAGCAGGGAGAAGGAGGGGCAAGGCTTATTGTGGATATAAGCAGAGCTGGGTGAAAAGGGGTAGGGGCTGAGGGACTGGAAGTGCACCAAGGGTGCAGCATGCACAGGCCTTAAGGAGTCACTAAAATGGCACATGGAGCTGGGCGCGGTGGCATGCACCTGTAATCCCAGTGCTGGGAAGCTGAGGCCAGGGATCACTTGAGTCTCCGGGTTCGAGACTGTGCTGGGCAACATAGCAAGACCTAGTCTCTAAAAAATAGACTGGCATGGTGGTGCACACCTGTAATCTCAGCTGCCTGTGAGACTGAACCTAGGGATCACTTCAGTCCGCGAGTTTGGGACTACCCCAGGCAACATAACAAGACCTACTCTCTAAAAAAAAAAAATGGCATATGGAGGGCAGCAGTGTTTGTGGGGCTTAGGGGATTGCTTCCTTCTTGTCAATGGTAAGGTTGTATTCATGACCAAATCATTTTCCTTGCCTGCTTCCCCATAAGGCTCAGCTCCTGGAACTCCGGACAAATAACTACCAGCTATCAGATGAACTACGCAAAAATGGTGTTGGTAAGCTAAGATGTTCTTATTAGAGTGGGGTGGCTTTGGGTAACAGAGGATGAAGTAAAAAGCCTCAGAGGCCTTGTAGGAAGGTCTCTCAGCTCCCTGCCACTGATAGAGGCTGAGTCCTTGCTTTCCCTGTTCCCTACACCAGAGCTCACCAGTCTTCGACAGAAGGTTGCCTACCTGGATAAGGAGTTCAACAAAGCTCAGAAGGTACCTTCCTCCCACTCACCCATCTATACTTTCCTGTAGCCATCTGACTCATGCCTCTATACCAGGATCATCTATATTGAGCCAGAGCTAATGCTATATGCTGTCATTAGTCATTCAAAAAGTTTCTCGCCGGGCATGGTGGCACGTGCCTATAAGTGCCTATGGAGCACGACTGGGATTGGGGATTGTGGTTCGAGTCCCGCCCAGGGCAACATAGTGAGACCTAGGTTCCCAAAAAATAGCTGGGCATGGTGGCGCGTGCCTGTAATCCCAGCTACCTGGGAAGCTGAGGCTGGGGATGGCTTGAGTCTGTGGTACCCCGGGCAACATGAGCCTGAGGTTCCACGGGCAAAAATAGCGAGACCTAGTCTCAAAAAGAAAAAAAAAAGTTTCTCATGGAGATCTTTTAGTCTGCTAATTTGATCTGATCTTGCTTGACTTATTGACAAATTTTAATTTACTCTTATTTTTTTTGTTTTGTTTTGAGACTAGGTCTCGCTATTTTTTTTAATATATAAACAATTTTATTTTGTTCTTTGGGTTACAACCTCTCTGTTATATATTTTCCCCCTCCCTCCTCCCTCTGGTGCTTCCTCCATTCTCTCACACCCCACTCTTTGTAATTTATTAGCTGTGCTGAGTCCATTAGTCTCTTTCCTGTGTTAGTGTCTTTTCTCTGGGTGAGGGACTGCGTTGTTGGGTGGTTTCGCTATTTTTGCCTGTGGAACCGCAGGCTCATGTTGCCCGGGGTACCACAGGCTCAAGCAATCCCCAGCCTCAGCTTCCCAGGTAGCTGGGATTACAGGTGCATGCCACCACACCCAGCTATATTTTTTGGAACTATGTCTCACTACGTTCCCCCGGCGGGACTCGAACCACGATCCCTGGCCCTGGCCGCAGCTTTCTAGGCTGCCGCTTACAGGCATGCACCACCATGCCCAGCTCTTAATTCATTTTTAATTTTAATTACTTACGCATTCTCATTCACTAATTTCTAATTAAGTAGTCAAATCTATTGGTAAATCTGCCTGGAATCTGCCCCCTGTCATCCACTTACACTCTTGCCTTGTACTCTTTCTTTTCATCCCTGTCCTGGTCCTACTAGTCAAATGAGACTAAACCTACCTCTCAGGTGCTCTGAAAATGAGCTAACACATAATGTGCTATGGCCCTTCAAAGCACCCAGGGCTGTCCTTTGTTAATTTCTGCACTGCTCTGTTCCCATGCAAAGCACAATGTTATACCTATTTATTTTCTGTAGATATTTGTTACGTGAAGCAATGTAGACTGCAAGTTCAGCAGTCAGGAAACTGGACTTCTCTTTGCCAGGGTGCTGATCTCCTCAACTTGGCAATGCTCTTGGCTGCCCAGCGGAGGAGTAGCAATTCCCACAGACAAGTTTCGACAATATAGCAAAGAAACCACAATTTCCAAGTCCAGAGATCCATCCCATGAAGGGTTAAATAGTAAGCCCATGAACAATTTGAGGAGCTTAGAGGAAAGGATAAGTTTGTGTTGTGGCCCCAAAGCAGGATCCCCCTCATTCATTTAGTCACTCATTCCATTAATCCTGTGAACTCAAATTGTCATACACGTATACTATGATTGAAGACAGCTCTATTCCCCAATCCCAGTCATCAATGTATCCCCTTGACACTTGTTATAATGTCTCCATACCATAGTGAGGGAGTTGATCTCTATTCACTTTATCTTTCTTCCCACTCCTTTCACCTTTAGGCACTGAGCAAGAGCAAGAAAGCTCAGGTAAGGGAACCCATGGCAGGTAAATATGTTTGAGAAACTATCTTAACTGGAATCTCTTTGTACTGGCCTTTGTTTCTGTGTGCTCTTGTATCTGTGACCACCTCACTGTCAAGTATTTCCATGTCTGTCTTGGTTTTCCTATGTCTGTCTTTCACTCTGTACCTCTTTGTGACTTCCCTTCTCCTTTTCTCTCTGTCCTTCTCTCTGAATCTCTTTCTTCCTGTTTTCTCTGATTTTTGTCTCTCTCCCCAATCTTCTTGTCTCTTTCCCACCTGTTCCTGTCACTATGATCATTTCTGTCTTTTCTTTCTTTCTCTCCTATACCTCTGTCTCCCTCACTCATTTATTTCCCTGTTTTCCTCTCTTCTTTTTCTGTTCCATTCTTTCTCTGTCAGTCTGTTCCTGTCATTCTGTCTTCCTGCTTTCTTTTTCCTGTCTCTCATTCTCTATCTCTCCATTCTTCCCTGTTTATCCTCCTTCCGTATCTCTTCTTTCCCTCATCTTTCCCCTATTTCTACCTACCTCTCTCTTTACCCCATTCCCCCTCCATCTTCCTTTCTCCCTCCTCATCTTCCCTTCTTTCTACCCCCATCTCTGTCTTCCTTTTTATCCTGCCCTGTATGTCCCAGTCTCACCTGCCTATTTCTCCATACTTTACATTCATCCCCCACACCATATCATTTGCTTCCTTTCTCTCTTTCTTTGCCATATCTCCCCATCCTTTTTGTCCTTGTTGGAGACCTTGTCCATGTCTCCCACTGCAGGAAGTGGAGGGGCTGCTGAGTGAAAATGAGATGCTGCAAGCAAAGCTGCACAGCCAGGAGGAGGATTTTCGTTTGCAGAACAGCACGCTTATGGCCGAGTTCAGCAAGGTGCTGATGCCCTGGATAGCCAAAGGGGATCTGAGGGGGAACCTAGTATCTGAGACCTAGGGGTCACTTGGGCTGAAGTCCTGAGGCAGTAGAGGGTGACTGAATAAAGGTGTGGTCTGGACCACTGTCCATGGTGCTGAAGCAGGTCCTGGGTTGCTGCTGGGGGGGGGGCAGTGATTTGACAGATGGACCACCCAAAATGCTAGAATTAGAAGACAGCAAGCTCTGAGGTCAGCTGGTTTCTGGCCAAGATGCTCCTCTGAGCTTTAAGTTTCCTTGTGTCTATTTTGGAGCTGATGCTACAGAGCCCTAGGTTGGATGGGTGGGTAAGGGGATCTTAGGTAAAGTTCTTATGTTTAATATGCGATGGGAAGATGTTTGAATTGCTTTCTTTTTCCTTCCTTTCATCTGAACTGTACCTGGGTATCTAGTTCTAGATGATTCATCCTGGATTGAATTATTCTGTCTTCTCAGTGATTTTAGCATCCTGGCTGTTTTCAAATGTATTAGGAAAGTGAAGATTTTTTTATATCTATCTTCTGGTTTCCATGGTCAGTTTTTAAAGTCTTTAGTGTGTTTTAATGAAAAAAAGTTTTGCAACAACAAAAATAGTATTTACAAGGTTCCACCTAAGAATGTAGTGTATAAGATCTTAAAAAATGAAACAATTGGCAGATCAGAGGGTGGGGACAAAAAAATAAAACAACAATATTAGGAGAGATGATTTAACAGAGTCAAATTCTAAAAGACCTATATCTTGGCCCTATCTTTTACTAACTGTAACCTTGAAGAAGTCACTAAACTTGTTCATTTCCTGGTTCTCAAATATTTAAAATGAAAATTATAACAGTACCTTCCTTGTAGGGGTTTTGTGAGGATTGAGTGGGTTAATATCTGTAAGCCACTTAGAATAGAACCTTGTATAATCTATGTAAAGTGTTAACTGCCAGTAGTATCCTTCTATGAATTCATTTTCCTCTGAAATATGTTTTATCTAAAAGGTTTACATCCATCCTGTAGCATTGTCCTACCTCAGTCCATACCACCTCTCACTACTTTATTCGCATAGCCTACTTACTGGACTCTCTAGCTTCTTTTACTAGTCCAAGCCATACAGTTTGTACATACGGGTCTTACCACATCAGCCTTTTAAACAACATCTTCCCCTGTCTTTGCCCCTGACAGTTCAGCACCCCTAATGCTCACATAACAACTCACCTTATCACCTCACTTCTCATTGCTTCCTATCTCTGGCCTTGGTGGTATCATCATTCTTGTGGGATGAGTCAAGGACAGTCATTCCTCCATAATCCAGCTCATGTTTCCTGGCATCTGCTTTGGGCTAGGCACTGGGCCAGGTAAAGAGACCTCCTTCACATTCCTTCTCCTCCCAGGAACTGGAAGTGCTCAGAAAGACCTGAGCCCAGGGCCTGCTTTCACTACTTATTTGCCAATACATTTCAGCTAATCATTCCTTTAACAAATAGTTCTCGAGCATTCACTATGTGCTGTGTGTTCTGGAAAGCAGTTGTGAACAGAATAGTGCCCATTCTTGGGCAGCTTACATTTTGAGGACAGGATAGGGAAAAATTAGATCACATAGAAAACAAGTAATACGTGAACTGATAGTTGACATTTATATAGGGTTTACTGCCTGCCAGGTCCTTTTACATGTGATATAAAATCCTTAATCCATATAACCCTTGCAATACACCTGTGAGATGTTATTCATATTCCTACTTAACAGGTAAAACTGAGCTCAAAAAGATGAGTTAGTCCCAAGGTCACACCACTAGTAAATATCAGAGTAGAAAAATCACATCCAAGCAGTCTGGTTTCAGAATCTGATAAGTTTAGTTGTGAATAGTGCTAGGTCAGAAAGACTCGAACAGAGTGATGTGCTAGAAAGTATTGGGATTTCTGTGTTGGGGGATATTACTTGAAAGGTGACACTTGAGCAGAGCAATGAAGGATGCAGAGAAGCCAATCATGTGAAGGACTGGATGAAAGGAATAGTATTCTGGGTAGAAAATATCCCAGGCAAGAAGGCAAAAATTCCCTGTGGGTCTTACTGTTCTCATCAGAAAATGGGGACAAAGGATCTTGTCAGGACTACTGTGAAAAGTATATTTTAGCCAGGAGTTGAACAAGTCTGGCTTAGTTTTATTTGTATTCATACACATCTCCAAGGCCAAGGACTGACATTGGGGGCTGTGGGTGGTCCTGGCCCTGGAAATGCTCTCAAAGCTGTCTGTGGTGCCTAGGCTCTCAGACACAAACAAGTGCACAGAAGAGGGCTGGCTATCCATGGTGCTGACATCTTGGACGGACAACTTCCAGAGAACCCTGAGGTCTCAGATTGCATCTGTGAGGTTGGGAGTGGGCAAGGGGAAACTTGTTCTTAGTATTCTCAATCCTCTGTGACTCTGCCACTTAACAGATGTGTGAATTTGAAGTCATTTAACATCTGTGCGTCAGTGTCCTTTTCTATGAAGTGGGAGCAATGAGTAAGGAGAACAACTACATCACAGGGGTGTTATGGGAATTAAGTGCATTGTAACATGCTTGCATGGACTGAGTACTATGTATATTTCAGTGACCATTGTTCTGATTCTCTGCTTTTCTGCTGCCTCCCCTGCTCAGCTCTGCAGCCAAATGGAACAACTGGAACAGGAGAACCAGCAACTGAAAGAGGGGACTGCCAGGGCAGGGGCTGCTCAAGCTGGGAGTGTGGTGGATGGGGAGCTGCTGAGACTGCAGGCAGAGAACACAGCCTTACAGAAGAATGTGGCAGGTACTTGGAGGCTCTCTTGGGGAAGTGGGAATCTCAGGACTTGAGTAGGATGTATTCCTCTTGGGGAAAAGGGAAAGGCTTCTGAGTCAAGTTTGGCCCTGCCATGAGCCAGTGTATGAATTTTGGACAAGCCATTTCACCTCTCTGAGCAAAATCTTTTAATACAAAGCATTGTCCACTTGGAAGGTCATAATAGAGATGAGGTGATACCTTTCTGAGTTGACTTCAGTGCTTGATACCTCGGAAATGTTAGAGATTAACAGACTGATTATCAACGTGGAGCTGTTTACTAAATGGAACAAATGAATGAAAGTGTGCTGGGGAGCTTTAGATTGTAGGTGGGGTCTAGGGTGAAGGCTGAAAGAAAGCTTGGGAGAGTGTGAGGGGGATCCTGGTATGTGGGCTTTTGGCCAGCAACTGGGCCTCAGTGAGCAAAATGGAGGCTTTGTAGCATGTGACTGGGGATCAGGAGGTTATAGTTAAGACTCAGCTCTACATAGGGGATGGTGGGTGGCGAGCATGACCTTGGAAGGTTTAAGGATGGAAGGTGGAAATCAGTCTGGAGTAATTGGATGGTAGGTAGGATTTCAGTGGTTCTTAGGGTTTAAAAGGTTTGTGAGAAGCATTGATGGGGCTGAACTTCTGTTTTATAGACTTGTGATCATTTGGGGCATTGTCTCTGCTGCCTGAGAAGTCAACTGTCCCGTTATTTGAGGCATGACAAGAGTCTTTGGAGATATCTCATCCATCATATGTATCTGTTCAACCTACAGCCTTGCAGGAGCGCTATGGAAAAGAGTCTGGGAAACCTGTAATTGCCAGTGAAGGCCAAGGGGACCTCCCAGGGAGCATGGTACATACTGTTCAGCCCCCCATGCCACTGGCAGAGGTGGAACTGAAATGGGAAATGGAAAAGGAGGAAAAGAGATTGCTCTGGGAGCAACTGCAAGGCTTAGAGGTAAATATGTGGCTGGGTGTGAGGAAGTAAGCAGATGCCTGTGGTCCCGTGGAGATGTCTGTGAAATCACCATCTCTTGTGTTCATAGATTAGAGACACAGGATTGTTAGGCGAGGCACAGGCCTCCCCCCTCCCCTGCTAATAACCACCCCTTCCTTTTCCTTCCCTACAGAGCTCAAAGCAGGCCGAAACATCCAGGCTACAGGAGGAACTTGCTAAGGTGGGACTGCTAAGCTTTCCCTGGGCTTTGCCCCACCCCACTCTCACCTGCCAGGCCTCCCCTGACAGGGCATAAAGTCTCAGTTTCTTTGTCTATGAAATGGACTAACAGTTATGTTTCAGGGTTGCTTTTAATATGAAATGCACTAAAGTGGTCCTGATCTGTCTTATACTTGTCAGGCTCCATTCCTCTGTCTCTTCACAGCTTTGTTTCTTCATTCATCCATCTGTCCATTCATTTATCCCTCCATCCCTTCATCAATTTAGCATTTAGAGACTTTTTCTAGGAACTGGAGACTTGGTGCTGAGATAACCAGTCACGATCCTGCTTTCTAGGCCTCCCAACAGAGCCATTTTATGACGTGCTCATCTCGATATGTTGTTGGCATAGATTCTGGGACTTGGAGCCTGGGGAGCTGGGTGGAGATCATTTTGTTGTTGCTGACCAGCTGGACAACAAAATTACTTCACTCTTCTGAGACTCAGTTTCCCCATTTATAAAACCAGCAATACTCACATCTCAGCACCATTTTGAAGATCCAGTGAGATAGCATAAGTAGATTCTTGTTTCCAGAAAGACTTAGTAAGAAGTGTCTATAAATATTAAGGTTTTTTTCTTTAATATTGTTCTCATTGTTATCACGTATCTGTACCCAACAGCTCTCAGAGAAACTGAAAAAGAAACAAGAAAGGTAATTTTTTTTTCTAAGAGTGGGAAGGGTTTTGTGGGACTGAAGGGGGCTGACCTGTGGAATGAACCCATCTGTCTTTCTCTGCCCAGTTTCTGCCGTCTACAAACAGAAAAGGAAACACTCTTTAATGACAGCCGGTAACTACTGGGGTTGGGGGTGTTGGTAGACAAGGGAACAGTGCCCATCAGTTAACTGAAGACCACAAGGACTGTGCTGGGAGACTGGGGCTTGGGCCATGACCACTGTGCCTCCACATTGCCCCTAGGAACAAGATTGAGGAGCTGCAACAGCGGAAAGAGGCTGATCTCAAAGCCCAGGTGGCTCGAACTCAGAAGCTGCAGCAGGAACTTGAAGCTGCCAATCAGGTGAGGGGCTGGACTCCAGGTTTGCTGGGGCAGAGACCAGGGCTGGGAGTACAGGGAGCTCTGAAGTCTATGGAGGCTCTTTGGAGAATATAAGATTTGTTTTGTTGGAAATACTAAGACTGCACTGGTTCTAGGCCCCTGCCCCTGCCCAGAAACTAAGAAAATGGGAACTAGTGTTCCCAGTTGAGGAGTCTGCATGTTTTGAAGATATCAGAGGACTGAGGACTAAGGAGCTGTATACTACAAGTTTAGATGAATCTGTAACTTCAGGGGATGTGAGACAGATTTCCTGGGGAAATCTGGTCCCTGGAGATTGGGACCCGGAGTTGGAGTAAGTCTGAACTCCCTGGAGGTTGGTGACTAAGAACTTATGGACTGAGGACATGGCAGTTGAGTGGTCCTGAGATCCCTAGAGATTATGAATAAAGCAGTGGTGAGTGAGACATTTGGGGACTAGAGCAATAGTCTAGGTAGGTCTGAGGCTCCTGATGGTTGAGGACTGTAAGACTTTAAAGCCTCAGGCTCTCCTGTAGTGGGGGGTGAGACTGAGGTCCCTTGGAGAGGTGGCTTGTGGGACTAAGGCCTTAAGAACTGGGGACAGAAGTCTGGGTAAAGGTGTTATTCCCAGGAGCTATGTCTGTGGTTCACCGAGTATAAAGATCCCTGGAGACTGGGGACAAGGGTGGCAGTTGTGTGGTCAGCCTTAGACTTATCCAGGAACTGGAAACTGGATGACTATATAAATTTTAAGTCTCTAGGGTCGAGACTCTTGGGAACTAGGGACATGGGGGCTGAGATAATCTGAAACCCCTGGGGGTTGGGTTCAGGAGTCTGGGTGAAACTGTAGTCCCTGAGTGTACACATCTGAGAATCCTGAGCCCTCCAAATTGGAATCTTGGTGAATGTGAGACTTCTTTTCAAACTCACAAATCTTCAGGTGCTTGGGCCAGGAGTCTAGGTATATCTGAGATGCTTGGAGCTAAGATAGCAGGGTTGAGGCAATCTTTGGCTACTAGAGGTGATGACTTATAGTCTGGGTGAATCAGATCTTTGATGAATGGGTAGTCCAAGACTCTAGAATTGGAATGCTGGGGATGGATTGTAGGATGACCAAAGAGGGTATCTGTATGGTTATATGTACCCCAGGGGAAGCGGAGGTCTGGAATGGGCTCCTCAATCTGTCCCCCATAGAGCTTGGCAGAGCTAAGAGATCAACGACAGGGAGAACGCCTGGAGCATGCGGCAGCTCTGCGGGCCCTACAAGATCAGGTGCATTTTACTGGACAGGCTCAGGGAGGTGGGTGGTGAAGCAAAACCCCAATAGTCCTGCTGACCATGGTCCTGGAGCATGTGTGTGCGCGTGCACGAGCGCACATGCTGTTTCTTGGCTTTGGGAGGTCTTATCCCCCTATTCTAGATTCACTCTCACCTTGGGGGGGTGGGGCCAGGTGTCCATCCAGAATGCAGATGCACAGGAGCAAGTGGAAGGACTTCTGGCTGAGAACAATGCCTTGAGGACTAGCCTAGCAGCCCTGGAGCAGGTACAGGACACCTGGGAGCCCTCACTGATCCCTTGTAAACTCCCCATTTCCCTTTGCTTCTGGCTGGCATCAGGGCTGGGTGGTCTGAACCCCAAGCTGCTCTTCATTACCTCTGTTTCTCTTTCATTCTCAGCTTCTCTTTCCTATTGGCATCCACCCCTCTTCTGTCTGGCATCCATCCCTACTTTCCTTATTCTACTTCTTTCAGTAAAGTACGTGAGGTGTACTGATTCTTTCTCTAACCACCTCCATATAGCCACTACACAGATCGTGTCATAGTATGTCTAGATACTCTACAAGGTCCATTTTACCTCTTCCCAATCAGCATTTCCCCAGAAGGAACCTCCTCTAGAAACAGATTAGTTTTGCTGGCTCTTTAACTTCACATAAATGTATCTGGCTTCTTTCCTGCAACAGTGTATCTAATCCATATGTAGCACTGATCTGTGTTGTTATTTCTGTGTAGTGTTCCTTATATGAATATACCATATTTACCCATTCTCCTGTTGATCTCTTTTTCTCACTGTTTTTCTGATTGACATTCTCTCTCATGGCTCTTCCACCTCTCTCACAGTCTCCTTGGAACTGGGAGGCTCACACTCTGTGACTGGCCCCTGGAACCTTTCACTCAACTTCCCCTCATATCCAGATCCAAACAGCCAAGACCCAGGAACTGAATACGCTCCGTGAACAGAGTGCTGGACTGGCAGCTGAGTTGCAGCAACGGCAGACTGAGTATGAGGACCTCATGGGACAGAAGGATGACCTGAACTCACAGCTCCAGGTGATGCCTCTGACCCTTTGCTGCCTTCCCTGTGCTGGTTTAGTGGAGTCACCCCTAAGGAGGGAAGATGATGGAGTCGGGAGGACCTGGATTCCAGTCAAACTCCCTAATTTATTAGCACCTGTGGGTCCTAGAGGGTGTCACTTTCCTGAGACTGAGTCTCTTTGGTTAGTTAAGATAGCCATTCTGCTTCAACCACAATGGTTCTATAATAGAACCAGAACACAACTGGGTTAAGTAAGATGGAAGTTCTGATCTCTGGGGTGAGAGTCCAGGTAGGCTACCAGGGATGGAATGGTGGCTTTCCTGTTACCAGGGACCCAACTTCTTTTTTTTTTAAATTAATTTAATTTAATTTATTTATTTATTATTATTATTTTTTTTAATTTATTTTTTTTTTTGAGGCTAGGTCTTGCTATTTTTGCCTGTGGAACCGCAGGCTCTCGTTGCCTGGGGTACCATGGACTCAAGCAATCCCCAGCCTCAGCTTCCCAGCTAGCTGGGATGACAGGCGCGCGCCACCATGCCCAGCTGTATTTTTTGGAACTAGGTCTCGCTATGGGCCCCAGGCAGGACTCGAACCGTGATCCCTAGCCCCGGCCGCTTCATAGGCTGAAGCTTACAAGCATGAGCCACCGTGCCCGGCTAATTTAATTTATTTTTTAAAAAAAAATTTTTGAGACTAGGTCTCACTATTTTTGCCTGTGGAACCGCAGGCTCTCGTTGTCCAGGGTACCACAGACTCAGGCAATCCCCAGCCTCAGCTTCCCAGGTAGCTGGGATTATAGGCGCGTGTCACCACACTCAGCTATTCTTTTGGAACTAGGTCTCGCTACGGGCCCCAGGCAGGACTCGAACCGCGATCCCTAGCCCCAGCCGCTTCATAGGCTGAAGCTTACAGGCACGAGCCACCGTGCCTGGCCCGGGACCCAACTTCTTTCTGCCCTGCTGCTCTGCCTCCTTCTCTTGGCATCCAACATGCTTTGCATCCAAGGGGAAGGAACCTATCCTTTTATTTTATAAGCATAACCTAAATTAAATTGTACTTACTACTTCTGCTTACATCTAACTGCACAGCAAGATGGCCATGTGCCTGGCTGCAAAGTCTATTGCATGGGAAGCAGGAGCGTGAATATTGGGGAGCAACTAGCAGTCTCTGTCATGGTTCTCATATAGAAATCGAGAGAGCAATGCCCATTTTATCAGGGCTAGGGGAGATGGTCTACCAGGAAGGTCCTGCATGGCTGGCATCTCCGAGGCTCTCTATCAAACTCTCCCCTTCATCCCCACATCAGGAATCATTACGGGCCAATAGTCGACTGCTGGAACAACTTCAAGAAGTGGGGCAAGAGAAGGAGCAATTGACCCAGGAACTACAGGAGGCTCGGAAGGTGGGCAGCACTGGGTGGACGGGGCAGTTGTGTGGAGAGCCATGGGCTGGATCCCCTGGGATGCGGCCGGTGATGTGGGAAGCCTACAGGAGTGGGAGTGGACAGCAAGTGATCAGTTCCATGAGGATAGGTGACTTAGCCTATTCTGTGGGGCTGGGGAGATGTAGAGGTTGGCTCATTCCTTGGATGTGGCATTAGGGAAGGATGACAGTACCCCCCTACCCCACTCTCCTGGCCCCCAGAGTGCTGAGAAGCGGAAGGCCATGCTGGACGAGCTCGCCATGGAGACTCTGCAGGAGAAGTCCCAGCACAAGGAAGAGTTGGGAGCCGTTCGGCTACGACATGAGAAGGAGGTGTTGGGTGTGCGAGCTCGTTACGAGCGCGAGCTCCGAGAGCTGCATGAGGATAAGAAACGGCAGGAGGAGGAGCTCCGTGGACAGATCCGCGAGGAGAAGGTGGGTGGGTGGAGGATGACACACTTCTGCCTCTAAGACCTTGGCTTCCGCATTGCTTATGGGCCAAGGGCATGGCATGAGTGAGATGCCCGCTCTGCCGCCTGCCTGACCCTGATGATCTGCCCTCTCCTAGGCCCGAACACGGGACATGGAGACTCTCCAGCAGACAGTGGAAGAACTTCAAGCTCAGGTACACTCCATGGATGGAGCCAAGGGCTGGTTTGAACGGCGCCTGAAGGAGGCTGAGGTGAGTTGCTGCCTGGTGAGACTCAGAGACTGGTCCGGAGGCACCTGTGCCAGACTGGGGAACCAAGGGGAGTCATGACCCAGAACCTTCTAAGATGCAGCTGGGCATAGTGGCGTGTGCCTGTAAGCGGCAGCCTAGGAAGCCGTGGTGGGGACCAGGGATCACGGTTCAAGTTCGACTCGGGGCAACGTACCGAAACCTAGTTCCAAAAAAATAGCTGGGCTTGGTGGCATGTGCCTATAAACCCAGCTACCTAGAAAGCTAAGGCTGGGGATTGCTTGAGTTTGTGGTACCCCAGGCAACGTGAGCCTGCGGTTCCACAGGCAAAAATAGGGAGACCTAGCCTCAAAAACAACAACAACAACAAAAACCAAAAAAAATAGAACCTTCTAAGATGCTCTGGATTTGGGAATATCCCTTTGACCCCTGGCTCAACAGCAGTCCTTGGGAAGGGGAGGCAGGGGATGGTCAACTGCAGGGCAGATTACCATTTGAAGAGGTACCTCTTCCTTCTGAAACTGTACTCCTATCCAGAAATTACTGTAATATATTGATTTTGTTCAAATAAGAACTGTAACTGCCAATTTCTAGAAAACTCAATATAATATATAAGGGGAAGTGTCATGTAGCAGAGAAGAACATAAATGCTAGACCCAGTTGTTTGTCTGGGATGGAATCCTGGCCTGGCCAGTTTCCATCTGTGTGACCTTGGGCAAGTTTACCAAAACTCCCTGTGGCCCATTTATCATCATCAACAAAAGAGATTATTGTTATAATACTGACTGTCTAGGTATTATTGAAGGCTTATATACAATGAGTCAATATATATAAAATCCCTCCTGTATTCCTGGCATGCAGTATATGGTGTAGTTTTGCTAGATATAAGAAAATACAAATGCAAATGTCATCTGCAGTGCAAAAGGCACAGCCCTAGATGTGAGTCCTGCCTACTGCAGGGGTGTAACTTCCACATACATGCAGCCCCCTCCTGTGGTCCCCTCACACCCTCACTCTCGGGGTGGTGTCCTCGGGGGGCTATGACTAGACCTAGGACTTGTCTTGTAGGAATCTCTGCAGCAGCAGCAGCAAGAACAAGAGGAAGCCCTCAAGCAATGTCGTGAGCAGCACACTGGCGAACTGAAGGTGCCTGTTTCCTTCCTCTTTCCAGGAAAGGATGGACCCTTGGGAGGACTGTTTCCCAAGTGGAGACCTAAACTGACTTCTGTTTTGCAGAGCAAGGAGGAGGAGCTACAAGGTGTGCGGGATGAGCTCCTGCAGGTCCAGGAGGAGCGGGACTGCCATCTGAAGACCATCAGCAATCTGAAGCAGGTCACTGGTCCCCAGGCGCCCCTGGCCTCCGTGTGCAGTCATGGGGTGGTAAGGGAGTGCCTTGAGTGTGGCCCTTACAGTACCCATCACCCCTGCTCTCTCTGCCCCACAGGAGGTGAAGGACACAGTGGATGGTCAGCGAATCCTGGAGAAGAAGGGCAGTGCTGCGGTATGACCAGGGTGTCCAACCACGGCTCCCCACCTATGGACTCACTGGATCTCAACCCCATTTCCCCCCTTATTCCCCCACAGCTCAAGGACCTCAAGCGGCAGCTGCACCTGGAGCGGAAACGGGCGGATAAGCTGCAGGAGCGGCTGCAGGACATCCTCACCAACAGCAAGAGCCGCTCAGGTGAGGGGCTGGGGCACAGTGGGGAGGACCTGCTTCTCCTCCCTCACTGCACTGGGCTCTGCTGCTCTTCTGTCCCTCTTGAACTTGGTCTGTCCTTTATCATCTTCCCTGTCTCCCTGCTGTTTCTATCTCTCTGCATTATCTCTTTTGTCTCTCCTTTTTGCTGTGTCTCTTTGATTCTGGCTCTGTCTGTCTGTCTCTCCCTACTTCATCTAGGTCTCTCTTGTTCTCTTCCCATCTTTTTCTTCTCTCAGTTTCTTCATCTCTTCCTGTCTTTCTCTTGTTTCCTCTCAGTCTTTCTCCACTACCCCCTCACACATTCCTATACTTCCCCCAGTGTCTCTAAATCTCTTGTACCCATTATCTCATTCTATAAATGTGAACTGAACCGCCACACTCACATCTAGGGTGTGTCACCAAGTCTCTGTCTTCTAGAAGCTCCCAGAGGAGCTAGGAAGACACAAAGAGGGAGTAACACAGTAGTGTTATCATTATGCAGCTAAAAACCATGTTGTATCTGATACTTAAGGTGGAAGATGCAACCAAAAAACTTGAGTTGGCCGGGCACGGTGGCTCGTGCTTGTAAGCTTCAGCCTATGAAGCGGCCGGGGCTAGGGATCGCGGTTCGAGTCCCGCCTGGGGCCCGTAGCACCCGTAGCGAGACCTAGTTCCAAAAAATAGCTGGGCGTGGTGGCGCGTGCCTGTCATCCCAGCTACCTGGGAAGCTGAGGCTGGGGATTGCTTGAGTCCGTGGTACCCCGGGCAACGAGAGCCTGCGGTTCCACAGGCAAAAAGAGCAAGACCTAGTCTCAAAAAAAAAAAAAAACAAAAAAAAAAACAAAAACAAAAACTTGAGTTGCTTCAGACTTTTTTAAAAGCAGGAAATGGCCTATAATAAATACATTTAAATAAATAAAACAGGCACAGCGATGGTGCTGATGCATCTCTCATATCACTGGCTCAGAAGAAACTCGTTCCCTTGCCCCCCCCATAGCCATTTGGCTCTAGCTTGGGGTGCATTGTCAGCCTGCTCCCTAACACCCAGAAGTAGCTGCAAAAGCAGAGGCCCAAGCTCAGTGGCAAAGCGGATGTATCTCTCACCAAATCAATGTTTCTCCAAGGCAATCTCCTGAAGTCACCTCTCTTTATAAAGGAGTTTTGTTCCCACTTGGCTACAGATTTTGTTGTTGTTGTTGTTGCTATTTATTGTGTTACAGATTCTTGTACAAACCAACCAGCAGATCTGGATCTGAATCACGTGCCTTAACATTCCTCTTGTCCATTAGATGAAATTCTGATTTTGGTACATGTCTGTGAGAGTCTGTTTCCATTTCTTTTCTCTCTGTCTCTACTCTAACTTGTATCTTCCTCAGAGTCTCTTTGTCATCTACCCCAGCTTGCTATCTCTATGACCTTTTGTCTGTGTGAGGGGGCTGCTCCTGCAGTCTGTCTTCCTAGCCTGAGTGGTATCCGCCACTCAGGCGGACACCTGAGTGTCCACATGGCTGTCCACATGTCCATCTTTTCCCTGGTCTCTTCACCTTTCCTTCTCTTCTCTTGCATGTAATTGCTTGGAGAAACAGTCCCCTTTCTGTTTCTGACTCTCTGTACCTTGTCTGCTTCCACCTTACACCATGCCTGACTATCTCTTTGCCTCTTTCCATCTCCCTCAAATCTATTTCTGCCTCTTCCTGCCGGTCACTCCCTGAGAGCTGGGGGATTAGGGCTCAGATTTCTCTTTCCTCTCTGCCCAGGCCTTGAGGAGCTGGTTCTCTCAGAGATGAACTCACCCAGCCGGACTCAGACAGGGGACAGCAGTAGTGTGTCCTCCTTCAGCTACCGGGAGATCTTGCGGGAGAAGGAAAGCTCGGCTGCTCCAGCCAGGGTAGGTGCATCGAAGAGCCACGGCCCCAGCTTCTCCTGCCTAAATCCCAGGACTCCCCCCCACCCAAAGCCATTGCCTACTCTAGGGCTACCAGTGCCTCAAGCTTACCAATTTGGATTCAGAGTACTAAATGGGGAATGCATACATGATTCTCTCTGACCTCTGTTTTGTCCTCTGGGGCCATAATGTCCACAGCTCCAAGAAGGTGCATTGTTGCTCCAGCAGGTCCCTGTTCCAACTTATAACTGGTCCCTGTTCCAACTTATAGTCACTTGTTATTGTCCTCATCATATCAGCTTCCTTGGTTCAGAAATCAAGCTACTTTGATTTAGAAATACATTTTTATTATTCCAGAAGTAGTCTATGTGCATGGTAGAAAAATTTAAAAAAACATAAAATGTTTTTTTCAAATCCTATCTTCGCCATCCAGAGATTGCCACTATAAATCCTTAGTTTATAACCTTTCAGACTGGTCTTTTTAATTTTTTATTTATTTATTTTTTATTATTAAGAGACTAGGTATTGTTATGTTGCCCAGGGTTGTCTCGAACCCACGTACTCAAGTGATCCCCAGCCTCAGCCTCCCAGGTAACTGGGATTACAGGCATGTGCCACCACACCCGGCTGGTCTCTCTTTTTTATTTTTTTTTTCTTTTTTCTTTTTTTTTTTTTGAGACTAGGTCTTGCTATTTTTGCCCGTGGAACCACAGGCTCTCGTTGCCCGGGGTACCACAGACTCAAGCAATCCCCAGCCTCAGCTTCCCAGGTAGCTGGGATTACAGGCGTGCACCACCACGCCCAGCTATTTTTTTTTGGAACTAGGTCTCGCTACGGGCCCCAGGCAGGACTCAAACCGCGATCCCTAGCCCCGGCCACTTCATAGGTTGAAGCTTACAAGCACGAGCCACCGTACCCGGCCTGGTCTCTCTTTTTTAAACCTCAATGAAGTTCTAAGTAACCTTCTTTTGTTCAGCTGATCTCTACCCTCACAGTCTGATAAGTTTTATCTCATCCAATACTATGGCCTTAATCAGATTTCTCTAGTTGGCTCCAAAATGCCCTTTTTCTCTTGATGTTATAAAAACCACATTCAATTTCAGCATGTGTTGCATCCCATTGCTTTAAGTACCTTAAGGTGATAGAACCCAGTGTGCTCTCTGTTTTTATGACACCAAGCTGCAGACAAGAGTAGCCCTGTGACCTTGCAGGAAATGTCTTACCCTTCAGTTTGTCCTGCTGGCTCCCATGGGTATCAAACTCGTTCCTCTCTCCCCTAGTTTTCCTGTCAACTGGAAGTTGAAGGTCTTATTAGTATTGTTCTTTTTCATTTTATTTTGTTCCTTTGTCTTTTTTTTATTATTTGGAAGTTAGATGTCACTGCTCCTCCCTTCACCTTCTCCATGGTATAGTTTGGTGGTGAACGCCCCCCTCCTTTAGGTAAAGGGGGTGTCCCAAGTCTCTGAGGATATCAGAGTCGCCTAGAGTACCAGTCCCAGTACCCACCCTCTCTCCCCAACCCGGTCCTTGTTCTCAGACCCTGACTCCAACCTGGGGCACTGGTGCTCAGGGGGCTGCTCTCCCTCTTCCTTGCAGTCCTTATCCAGCAGCCCTCAGGCCCAGCCCCCTCGACCCGCAGAGCTGTCAGATGAGGAAGTAGCTGAGCTCTTTCAACGCCTAGCAGAAACTCAGCAGGAAAAATGGATGCTGGAGGAGAAGGTATGTCTGCCAGCTCTTCCTCATTGGGTGCGCCCTCGAAGGGAAGTTGGGGTCTGCGAGGGCCCCTCATGCGTAAACATGTACAGTTGAGGGTCTGAGGTGGGCTGGACCACCCGCAGGTGAAACACCTGGAGGTGAGCAGCGCCTCCATGGCTGAGGACCTCTGCCGGAAGAGCGCCATCATCGAGACCTATGTCATGGACAGCCGGATCGGTCAGTGCCCCCTTTCCACGCTGCCCTGTTGCTGACCAGCCCACAGTTGGTGAAAGAGAAAGTGGGGCCAGCCTATACCTGTGTGTCTTTCTGGTCTCTGTTCTCTGTCTTTTATTGCATTTCCTCCCCGCTCTGTGACCCTGTCATCTCTCCATGCCCCTGGCCCTAGTGTGTCTCTGGCCTTCTTTTTCTCCTTCTCCCTGTGTCTCTTCTTTCTGCCCCTCCCCTTCCCTCAGCTCACTGTTCCCACTGCCTACCGAGAGTGTTCCAGCCCTAGAAAGTCCCCTTCCCTGTATGTCTGCCCCTTCTGGGAACCTCGTGTCTTCCTCTCCCTTGCCCCGGCCCTCTTCTGCCGCTCTTCTGTCTTTCCCCCTCTCTCTGCTTTTGTTTCTTTGGGTCTGTCTAAGCCTCCTCTCCCTGCTTTCTTCATATCCATGAGAAGAATACTGACTGACATGTGCTGAGAGTTGACTGTGTGCTGTGTGCTTCACATGCAGGCATATAGTTTCCCAGCTCCATAAGTTAATTATTTTCCAATGTCAAAGCTAGTGATGGGCAGCCAGGTCTCCCGTAGCAAAGCCTCTTCCCCCTCTATTTCATGGTGTCTCCCTCCACTCTTCTCTCCTGCTCTTTGTTCCCTTCTTTTCTTCTCTGTCCCTGCCCATCTCTCCTCTGGCTCTGCCGAGGAGGTGGCTCTCAAGACTGGGCCTTTGCAGATGTGTCTGTGGCAGCAGGCCACACAGACCGCAGCGGACTGGGCAGTGTCCTGAGAGACCTAGTGAAGCCAGGTGATGAGAACCTCCGGGAGATGAACAAGAAGCTACAGAACATGCTGGAGGAGCAGCTCACCAAGAATATGCATTTGCACAAGGTCCGTAGCCTACCAGCCTTTCCATCTACCCAACATGCCACCTGCCTACCCAGCCATACTGCCTCCGGGTCACCTACTTGTCCCCCATCCACCCCCCCATCCACCAACCTCTCCTTCATCCTCCCAAATTCCTATCCTTCAATCAACATGCTGACTGTTGGTTTAGACTTTCACTCTTCCCCTCTCTCCTTGCATCCACCCACTCATCTATATATACATTCACCCAGCTCTCCCATCAACCTACCCTACTATTTGCCCATCTACCACCTACCTGTCCGGTCATCTGTCCCATGTCTTTCCACCCATTTCCTGATGACAGCTGCTCTTTATTACCTATTCATCAGTCATCCCCCTTACCCACCGCCCAGTGACCTGCTTGCTTATCTCATCCTCCTGTCCTGTAACCGGTTCATCCGTCTGTTTGCCTGCGTGGATCCTGCATGCATCCCCATGTCCGTCCATTTATTCTGCCACCCCAATGTCACCACTCAGTTGAAAAGAAGGGAGAAGGTGGGGGTTATACCCTCGACCTACCATGCACAGCAGGGGGTCTACTCCCACCTGCACAATCCTTCAAAGGCTCCCCGCCTCTGACACCACCTTTTCTGCACTCAGCCTGCTGCTGCGGGCTCTGTGAGCTTCTCCAACTATCTCTGTGTCCCAGGCTAGACACAGTTGGGCATTGATTAATGTGAGGAGAAGGATAACACCCCAGACATGGTGAGGGAGCTTCCCCTGGCCCTTCTCTGGCCCCTGATGGCTCCTTTGTTTTCTTAGGACATGGAAGTTCTGTCCCAGGAAATTGTGCGGCTCAGCAAGGAATGTGTGGGGTCCCCTGACTCAGACCTAGAGCCTGGAGAAGCCAGCTAAAGACCTACAGGCTGCACCCATCCCCGCCCTTCCCCATCCCCCAGGACACCATTACTGGGAAAATGGGGCCAGCACCAAAATCAAATAAGTTGGGAGACTGGACATTAAAGGGTTGGAGACCTGATGGCTGATGTTAGTGACCCTGTCTTAGGGTAGGGGGCCATGGGGAGTGGGGATCCCAGGGGAGGGGCAGGGATTTCTCCTCTTCCCTGGGATCTGGTTCCTAGGGGCCTTTGCCTTCATCTCTGCATGAGCTCTCCCTCCCTCCCAGAGACCAACTCTTTTAAATTTTATTTTATTTTTAATTTATGTCTGGAAACCTGGCTACTCTGCACTTGGGACTGGGGATGTTGGGTGGGGTGTGGTCCATGTTCGGCATTCTGGCAACATGTGTGTATGTAAAGACTGTGTAGCCAAAATACCATATGGCCAGACGGGCCCACCCACTGACTGTCTGCTCTTATTCTTGTCAACCAGTAGGGATGTGTGTGTGTGTGGGGGGGCGGTGAGGTCTCTGGCATCAAGAGGGTGGTCTCTGGGTACAACTTTATTCTTTCCTCCCCCCTCACCTAGCCTGTCTCCAGTTACTATTCACCAGCCACTCAAACTGAGTAGAGCAAATATAGCTGCAGATAAATAAGTGGAAGGTTGTGTGGATACCTATGATAGATAGACTGGGAAATGGACAGATGGATGGATGAATAGGTGATTTGATGACTAAATGGATAGATGGATTGGTAAGCAGATAAGTAAAGCATGGATGGGTGGGAATGTTAAGTAGATGGTTAGAGAGGGGAATGTATGGGTGGTTGAGTGGGCAGATGGGTGGATCAGCCGAAGAAAGGGAAGAGTATAGTGTAGGTGAATGAATGATGGGCAGGGTTAGGGATGGATGGATAGGTCGGTGGAGGGGGGATACGATACATCTGGATGGGCTGCTGAATGGTTAGGTGGGATCAGGTGAATATATAGTGGATGAGTAAGTGGAAGGGTGGATTAATGACTAAATGGACTATATTGGTGAGTAGAGCAAATGGCTGTGTGGGTGGGAGAATGGATGGATAGGTGGGTGGTGGGTGGGTGGAGAGGAGCAAAAATGAATAAATCAGGAGTGTGATGAGTAGGTAAACGGAAGGTACATGGGCTGGGTAAATACATGGACATGCTAACTGGCCTGCATCATGGTTTCCTCGTTGCTACCCAGCATTAATGACTAAAGATGAGGGTCTAGTGTGCCGTGCCCCCTGGCATCCCCTTTCACATCAGCCTATTTACTCTCCCACTGACAATATGGAGTTGGGGTAACTCTCCACCTAATGTTGGAGGAAATAAATAATGCAAGTCACCTGCCCAAGGACACTGCCAGTTATGTGACAGAGCTGGGGTTTGAACCCTTTCCTGCTGGAAGCACTCCTATACCTAGAGCTTACGCTCCCAGGAGCTGAGCCCTCTAGGGGAGAAGGTGGGATTTGAGACTACCTGCTTGGACAGATGAGGAAGACTGCCGCTGAGCCAGGCCTTCCCAGCCTGGGGGTGGAACTTTGATTACCCCCATCTGCACACCCCTAAGCCCCCCATTTCACAAGAGGCTGTTCGCATAGTAGAAATCTCCCTTAAAGCAGAACTCTAGTCCCCACCCTGGGGGGAGGCAGCTTTGGGGGTCTGGCCAGCCAAAAAATTATCCCCCCAACATCCTCCCTGTTTCTCACCCCCCCAAACAATCCTCCAGACTTTCTACAGCCTGGGGGGCAGGGAGGGGACACAGCAGCTGCATCATTCCCCATGGCACTCAGTTCTGGGGCCATTACTGGGGCCATTAACAGCCGCCTCCCCATCGATCGCTCTGCTAAGTGCTGCTGATTCAGGCCGGTGGGGGTGGGGGCCTCTAGGGGCAGAGGGGTAGGAGCTGGGCAGGAAGAGGGGGGAGTCCAGGAAGGAGGTGGGGAGAACTGGCAAAGCTCCCTGCCACCCCCATTTTCCAGATGACGCGACTGAGGCCCAACCAGCTTCACAGGAGGCGGAGTCTCCCCAGGGTCCCTCTCTGGCTGTCCTAGGGGAGGGGGCTCTGGGAGCCACGAGGCCCCTCCCTGCCTCTCTCTCCATCTCCCGGCAAGCTCAGAGGGGCGGGGAGAGAGAGCCAGAGGAGGAGGAGAACTCGGGCAGCTCTGCAGAGGGGGGCAGGAGCTCCGGTGTTTGATACCCCCAGCCCCACCGCTGTTTGCCTCTGCTGCAGCAGGGACACAGGTGAGGACGGCCCGTGGGGAGGGGGAGGGGGCTACCAACAGCGCTGTCCTTGTCCTTCTCTGCTCCAGCCCCCACGCCCTAGCCCATCCCGGGACAGTCCCCAGGGGTCCTGCCGGACCTTATCCTTCCAGAGACCCAGCCCCCTCATCCTGCCTGTGCTGCCTTCCCTCCCGGGCCTGGCTGTGGCTGCTTCTCCTCTTCCTCCTGCTGCCGCTGCTGCTACTGCCACTGCCGTTGCCCAGCACAGCCGCCAGCCCCTCGGGGTGTGGTTTCCCCAGACCAGCCCCCAATGATGGGACGCAGCCTTACCCCAGCCTCCCCCACCTGCCTCTAGCCAGTCCAGCCGTCCCCCTCCCCAAAGACACACCCAACTCCCTTTCGGCACCCCACCCCCCTCTCCAACCCATTTTTGGGAGGACCCCCACCTCCTCTTAGTCTTTTTAGCATCCCCTGGGTGCTTTGGGTCTGTGCCCAACTTCTTTCCAGTTGAGCCCCAGCTCTGAGGGATTCTCCAGATCCCTTTCCTCCTCCCCCCTAGAACTCTTGAGAGTGTAGACCTGGCTCTTTCAGCCCCCTCCCCACCATACCTTTCTCCCCAAGACACCACTCAGCCTCTGAGAAAATCACCCAGCACCTGATCTACCCCTTTAGATATCCCACTCCCTTCTCCCGACCCACTAGGGGGCCCCAGTTCTCCTTCCTTCCCCAGAACTCCTTCGAGTGTAGACACCACCCCCCAGGCTATTCTTGGCAGCTCTAGGCCTCCCAAGACACCTCTCAGCCTCTTTACAACCTCCTGGCTCCATAGCCACCCCTCTGGATGCACCAACCCCTTTTCTGGATCCACGAGGGGCCTCCAGCCCCCTTATATTTCCACCAGAAGTTTGAGGGTGTGAACAACCCTCCTCACCTTGCTCAGCCCCTACAAGCCCCCTGTAGACACTCTTAGCCTCCTTCAAAGACGTCAGGCCCCATTTCTAGTGCTCTGGATGCTCCCAGTTCCCTCTCCAGCACTGGTAAGGAGTTCTAGTTCCTTCTTCCTTCCCTCAGAACTCTTGAGAGTGTGGACAACTACCTACTGCTTCCTGGCCCCTCTAGAAGCCCCCAGATATCTCCAGTACATCCTGGCCACTCTGGAATCATCTCAGTCTCTCAAAACACTCCCTGAGATCCTTCTTGGCATCTAAAGACACCCCTTTCCTGCTCCTCTCCATGTCCCCTAGCCCTCTCCCAGCCTGTTAAGATATCCCCCAGGTCTCGCTTAGACCCTTTAAATGCCCCCCAAGTCCCTGCCCATCTCTCTCGTTCCTCCTCCTGGCTCCTCTCGGCCTCTCTAGACACCCTCAGTTTCCTTGTAGGAGTGGCCCAGAGCCCCTCCAAGGCCCCACCACCCTGGAGACAGCCATATTCTCCTAAAGGCCAGCCCCCACGTCTCCGTGGGCCTGGGGCACGGCAGGATGGCGGCAGGCGTGGCCACTTGGCTGCCCTTCGCGCGGGCGGCTGCCGTGGGCTGGCTGCCCCTGGCCCAGCAGCCCCTGCCCCCTGCGCCGGGGGTGAAGGCTTCCCGAGGGGATGAGGTTCTGGTGGTGAACGTGAGCGGAAGGCGCTTTGAGACCTGGAAGAACACGCTGGACCGCTACCCTGACACTCTGTTGGGCAGTTCAGAGAAAGAATTTTTCTACGATGCTGATTCCGGAGAATACTTCTTCGACCGCGACCCGGATATGTTCCGGCACGTGCTGAACTTCTACCGCACAGGCCGCCTGCACTGCCCGCGGCAGGAGTGCATCCAGGCCTTCGACGAGGAGCTGGCATTCTACGGCCTGGTGCCCGAGCTCATCGGGGACTGCTGCCTGGAGGAGTACCGGGACCGCAAGAAGGAGAACGCCGAGCGCCTGGCGGAGGACGAGGAGGCCGAGCAGGCCGCGGATGGCCCGGCGCTGCCTGCGGGCAGCTCCCTGCGGCAGCGGCTCTGGCGGGCCTTCGAGAACCCGCACACCAGCACCGCAGCCCTCGTTTTCTACTACGTGACCGGCTTCTTCATCGCGGTGTCGGTCATCGCCAACGTGGTGGAGACCATCCCTTGCCGTGGGCCGCGGCAAATCCCAGGGGAGCAGCCCTGCGGCGACCGCTTCCCCCTGGCCTTCTTCTGCATGGACACGGCCTGTGTGCTCATATTCACGGGAGAATACCTATTGCGGCTCTTTGCTGCCCCCAGCCGCTGCCGCTTTCTGCGGAGTGTCATGAGCCTCATTGACGTGGTGGCCATCCTGCCTTACTACATTGGGCTTTTCGTGCCCAAGAAAGAGGATGTCTCGGGCGCCTTTGTCACCCTGCGTGTCTTTCGGGTGTTCCGCATCTTCAAGTTCTCCAGGCACTCCCAGGGTTTGAGGATTCTGGGCTACACACTCAAGAGCTGTGCCTCTGAGCTGGGCTTTCTCCTCTTTTCCCTTACCATGGCCATCATCATCTTCGCCACTGTCATGTTTTATGCAGAGAAGGGTACAAACAAGACCAACTTCACTAGCATCCCCGCGGCCTTCTGGTATACCATAGTCACCATGACCACACTTGGGTGAGTGCAGACCCTGTGCTGGGAGCTGCCCAATCAGTCAGTTTCACTCACCCTTTTATAAAATTAGGAAGGTCATATCAGTGATCTCTTGCAATTTGAACTTCAGTTTGCTCATTTGTAAAAACCCAGAGAGTTGGACAGTTCTCCAAATCCCTTCCAGCTCTGACAATGAATGCCTTGATTCTCCAGGTCAGCCAACTTGGGGTCAAAGATTGTCTTAACTGCCCTTTCTGTTGACCTTGTTTTCTCCAGGCCTGTTTTCCACTCTGTAAAATGAGAAATGATGATCTCTTCATCATTTAGAGGTTGTGAAAGTTCTCTGAATATTTCTGGCGCAGGATAAATAGGTATTGGTTATCACCCCGTTTTCCATCTTGATGACCCATGCTTCCCAACCCTCTCGAATCATCTGCTGTGTGGGACACTATCTCTGTGGAGTTGTGATTCCCTGATGTTCCTCAGAACAAGATCTTTTCGGCATTTTTGTTTTACTGCCAGTTCTTGAGAGGAAATGGTTGGGGTAAAAACACCCATTGGAATCACTAAACCCCTGTTGTTCTTGAAGACATTGTCGAGGGCAAATACTGTGATCTATTTCTAAATTTCCATCACTGAGGTTAGCTATACAGTTGCTGTGTAAGATCTGTTGAGTTGGGCTTGCTCAGCGCCTTAATAGAGGTACAGAAAGAGTAAGGTGAGTTTTTTTTACGGAATAGAGATTAATTCGCGTTGAAGGCTCAAGATTGGATTGACAAACAAATCCCAAACCCCAAGAAGAGGTGGGAGCTAGTTTTGGTTTTGGTTTTTCTTGAGACTAGGTCTTGCTATTTTTGCCCTTGCAACCACAGGCTCACATTGCCCGTGGTACCACGGACACAAGCAATCCCCAGCCTCAGCTTCCCAGGTAGCTAGGATTACAGGCACACGTCACCACGCTCAGCTATTTTTTTGGGACTATGTCTCGCTGTGTTGCCCTGGGCAGGACTTGAACCAAGATCCCCAGACCCCACCGCAACTCCATAAGCTGTCACTTACAGGCACATGCCACCGTGGCCCACGGAACTAAGTATTCTGATGCCTATTATCCTGTGCAGTCCTCACAACAATCCTGGGATAGTGGGTGGCTGCCCATGTTTCAGAGTTGAGGGCCTTATCTGAGATGATATATCACAGAGCTAGAAGTGACCAAGTTGGAAAGACTTTAAATGAGTCAAAATAAAGAAACAAGGGAAAGCTATCCTGGGGGTGGGCAGGGCACAGCTGAAGGCAGCAGGGGCTGTGTTTTTATGGAGGGAATCTGATTGGTTATGCCATTAGACCAAAGTATGCTGTATGATTTTAAGCAGGTCAGTTATGGAACCTCCCTGAGCTGTGAAACAAATTGGTAAGATTGTATTAGTTCCATCTCCAAGGAAAGGGGTGGCTCTGAGAAAAGGAGAGGTGGTTGGAAGGCTCGCTCTTATTTTTTCACATGAGGATAGTTTCAAGGCCTCCCTTGGAGGACTAACAAGGGGTCCTGCTAGAGGAGGCACGACTCATACAAGCAAAAGCTGCAGAGCACTACCCTTGGGACTCAGAGCCCTTCAGCTGGCCTGTAGTGATGAGACTCTCTCCCCAGGAGACTATATTTGCTGCTGGTGACTTCCTCCTCCTTCCCTATGTTTGGTATTAATAGACTTCCAGCTGACTCAGATACCCTATGTGTAGCTCGGATGGGGGCAGCAGATGGTAGGGACTGAGGGACAGACTCATTTCTCATTTGAACCCCACTGGTGGCCAGAGAGGTCACAGTCCCATTTTGCAGAGCAATAAACCGAGGCTCAGATTGAGTGCCTATCCAGGATCACAGAGTGAGTCGTGGTTGAATGGGATAGAGTGGGGGACTGAGTAGTTATAGGCACTTCTCTTGACCTTGGACTACCTCCCCCCACCCCAGCTATGGAGATATGGTGCCCAGCACCATTGCTGGCAAGATATTTGGATCCATCTGCTCACTCAGTGGTGTACTGGTCATTGCCTTGCCGGTACCAGTCATTGTGTCCAACTTTAGCCGCATCTACCACCAGAACCAGCGTGCTGACAAGCGCCGAGCACAGCAGGTAATCACACCTTCATTCAGATTATACCTCCTGTTCCCCCAAGTCAGTCTACTCTTTACCCACCTGACCCTCTATTTCCTCCTCTCTTTGCAGAAGGTGCGCTTGGCAAGGATCCGGCTGGCAAAGAGCGGTACCACCAATGCCTTCTTGCAGTACAAGCAGAATGGGGGCCTTGAGGTGGGTGGGGGCCCAGGTTGGGGTGGACGGTGGCAGTGATGGGTGGAGGAAAGTGCTGATCTCATGCTCTGCTCCTCTACTCCAGGACAATGGCAGTGGGGAAGAACAGGCGCTGTGTATCAGGAACCGATCCGCCTTCGAGCAGCAACATCACCACTTGCTGCACTGTCTGGAGAAGACAACGGTGAGACCTGAGCCCAGGTGGTGTGGTGGAATGAAGGGCATCCTCAGGTGGTGTGGTGGAATGAAGGGCATCCTTCTGTTGCCAAACCAGCTCCCTCCCTGGGGTGGGAAACGTATTACTAATTGTACGAATCATCAAGGGCTTTCTGGAAGAGGCCCCAATAGTGCTGAGTCTTGAAGGATGGGCAAGGGAAGGGAAGAGAGAGCAGCTTCCAGAGAGGAAGGAACAGCTGAAGCAAAAACCTGGGGCAGATCAGTACCTGTGTGACGCCTGTGATCATGCCTCCCTTCTGCCTACAGTGCCATGAGTTCACGGATGAGCTAACCTTTAGCGAGGCCCTGGGAGCTGTCTCACTGGGTGGCCGCACCAGTCGCAGCACCTCTGTGTCCTCCCAGCCAATGGGGCCTGGCAGCCTGCTATCCTCTTGCTGCCCCCGTAGAGCCAAGCGCCGTGCCATCCGCCTTGCCAATTCTACTGCCTCGGTCAGCCGTGGCAGCATGCAGGAGCTGGACACATTGGCAGGATTGCGGAGAAGTCCTGCCCCTCAGAGGTGAGCACTGCCACCCCTACCTGCTGGCCACATCTGGGGAAACTAAGAGCTTGGACCAGGGAGTCTGGAGTTTCATCACTCTGGGCCTAGCAGGTCAAGCTGAGACCCAAACTCCATCCTGGCAGCTTGGGCTTATCTGGTCTGGAACTCCTTGATCTTCATTCAGTCTGTCAACAAACACTTACTGAGCACTTACTGTTTGCTAGGCACAGTTGTAGGTACTTTGGATATAGCAGTGAACAGAACAGAAATCCCTAACCTTCTAGAACTTATATTAGTGGGATGAGACATTTAATAAACAAACAAATGCACAGATATTAGTGTTTCAAATGTCAAAGAAAAAAAAATCAGGGAAGGGGGATAATGAAGTACAAGGCGTTAGCAGTGTGGTCAGGAAGGCTTTGCTGAGGTCTATCTGAGCTGAGACATTAAGAAAAGGGAATAGCCGGGCACGGTGGCTCGTGCTTGTAAGCTTCAGCCTATGAAGCGGCCGGAGCCAGGGATCGCGGTTCGAGTCCCGCCTGGGGCCCGTAGTGAGACCTGGTTCCAAAAAAAACAGCTGGGCGTGGTGGCGCACGCCTGTAATCCCAGCTACCTGGGAAGCTGAGGCTGGGGATGGCTTGAGTCCGTGGTACCCCGGGC
>PVHY01006221.1:0-76302 GCA_004024945.1 Uropsilus gracilis
TGGATGGATGGATGGATGGATGGATGGACAAATGAAAAATGTCATCATGCCTTGCTAATGAAACACCTGAAGTTATAATGAGAGATGTCTTCATCTGCTTCCCAAATATACTTCTACATGAAGCAAATGCCTATGCTTTGCACACAACAGGTATTCAGGAAGTGTTTGTTGAGTTGGATCACACATGAGTTGGTGCTTCCAGATATCTTATCAGGGCAACATTAGTTCATATATGCATTTGTTTATATGACTTAGGGGAACAGGCTCACACCACCTCAGAAGGATGCTAGCACCCAGACCCCCCACCGAAGCCCCGCTTCCCACTCTCCCCACTCTGGCAGTCTCAGTTCTGTAGCCACATTTCCAGGGCTTGTTCTGGTTTACTTTCATTGGCTTCTTTCACTTGCTTTCTTTCTATTCCACCTACGAATGAAACCATCCAGTCTTTGTCTTTCTCTTCCTGACTTATTTTGTTTAGCATAATCCCTTCCAGTCCCATCCATGTTGTCACATCCGGCTAGGGATGTGACATCCCCGGCTAGGGATGTCCCATCCATGTTGTCACATCCGGCTAGTCTCCATCCCTTTCTTTTAATAGCAGGGTGATAGTCCCTTGTTTTTATATATTACATCTTCTTTGTCCACCCATCTGTCCTTAGGCACTTAGGGTTTTTCTTCCCCATACCTTTGACAAATAGGGCAGTCATGAACACACGAGCGCACGTATTCTTTCAATACGATGTTTTGGCCTTCTTTGGGTGGATACCTAGAAGGCACATTGAAATACCTTCTCATGCACATCACCAGCTCTCCCCCTCTCCCGACACGAGAGTCACAATGTCTATGCAAAACAATGCCCATGCTGCTGGTCCTGATCCAGCGTTTCTGACAATAAACACAGCAACGCGTGTCTCACAGCGAGGCCACGGTAAGTGTCTGGGCCATGAGAGTGCGGGACACACGTGGGTAACGAGTGTGTGGGAGCAATGATGCCAAAAGAAATCTCTGCCTCTTGAGCCCTCCGGATCCCCCTCGCTCCCGGGGGAGGGACGCTACCTCCTGCCTGCCCGGAGGCGAAGGCTAAGCTGCCAGCGCAGAGGCATCTGTGACAAGAGCCAAAAGCTTTTTGGCCAGACCGAGCTGCAAGTGAGCAAACCCCACCATCGTCTCTGGGTCAGAAGCAGCCATAAAACAGCGAAGGTGCCCAGGAGACGCGCCACTGCCCACAGGAGAGACAGAAGTGGCGGGCGGCAGGGGAGGGAAAGCTGGCTCCATGTCTACCTGGGACAATCTGTTTTCTGCTCAGACCTGAGGACTGCGCACCAGCCCAGGCAGGCAAATGTGGGCATATGCCGCTCCCGGGTTAATCCACGGACCTTGGGGCAGAGCAAGCGGCTGGGCAAGGCGCTGAGCTCTAAAAATACCCGGCGCGGCTCGAATGGCGAGCTCTGGGCGGACAGGATCTATCAGCCGAGGACCGCGCTGGACACTTGAGAACGGAAGCCGCGGCTGGGGACTGCAAGGAGGGGAGGGCAGGGAGGGAAGAGGGTCTCTCTGGAGTGTTGGCAGAGATGGAGGCAGCCTTGAGAGACTGGTGTGTACCGAGTGCCCTGAACTGGGGAGAGGACGAGAGGCAGAAGGGAGAGAGACGCCTGGGCTCTGCCCCCAGGACAGTGCCAAGGGGAAGGCCACAGGTCCTGCCACCGACGGCGTCCACTGACACTGGCACTTGGAGTCACGCAGCCCTGGGGAAAAGCAATCTCTGAGCCTCAGTGTCGTCCTTTGTACAAGGAAGCAATAAAGGCCACCCTCTTTCTTGCTGTGTTAGCAGGATTTTTTTTTTTTTGAGACTAGGGCTCACTATGTTGCCTGGGGTAGGCATGATCCCACAGACTCAGGTGACCCCCAGCCTCAGCCTCCCAGGTAGCTGGGATTACAGGCACTCACCACAACGCCCGGCTGCTTTTTTCAAGACCAAGTCTCGTTATGTTGCCCGGGGTAGTCTTGAACCCATGAACTCAAGTGATCCCTGTCCTCTTGCCTCCCAGCATTTGGATTCTAGGTGCATGCCACCATGCCCGGCTATAAGGATGTTAATAGAGTCTGCTACAAAATAGTCACTGGCCCTCTCTGCAGCTTCTGGGCAGCTCGGGCCATTTTCCAAGATGCCTACTGAGTCCCCACCTTCTCTCCTCCCTCTCTCTCTTTCTCTCCTTCCCTTCTCTCGCTCTTCCCTCTGCTCTGAGACTAGCAGTGGCCCAGATAGGGATGGTTCTTTCAGCCCGAGTCCTGACTCAGCCTCAAGGAACCTGCCACATGCTGTGAGCAAGAAGTCAACCTGTTCGGGAAGCTGTTGAGGTTCTGGAGTGGCTGGGAGCACACACAGGTTCAAGCTGACGGGTGCAAGGACTAAAAGAGACAACGCGGAGAATACACGTAACACGTACTTGGCATTTCCTAGGCGAAGTTTACTTACGATTTCTAATCTGATCATCATCACTGGGCCCTGGACTGCCCCGTGCCTAGGAACAGTCCTATGATAGAATGCCTATCAGTGCATAGAATGCCTATCAGTCCTATGAGAGAATGCCTATCAGTGCCTATGATAGAATGAAATTATGATATTATGATAGAATGAAATGAGCTTCGGACACATGGAGAATTTGCCTCCTCAGCCACAATCAAACCAGTAACTAGAGGTCCCAAGCCAGGGTCCCTGGTGGAGCTGCACAAACTGAGAAATTCACGCTGCTCTCTGGAAGCAGCTCCCCGAGCTCTGGCCTGGAAACTGTCATCCCAGACTCGAAGTCTCAGGCCATGTCAAGCATCCTTGGGAACAGATGAGCGCGAATCCCACAAGGTCACTGCTCCCCAGCCTGGCACACCCACCCCACAAGGAGGAGGGATGCACGGATGTGGACGAGTCTTCATGGCGAGGACTTCTCTCTGCTCTCGCTGTCGGATGCAGACAGCACCAAGAAAGACCCAGGCCTCCCCCAGTCCCGGGGCTGCTCTTGCTCTGAGCTCGGAGTCCCTGGCTGCGGGAACCCAGGCTCACCGGGGAGCATGCAGCTTGCCCTGTCTGGGTATCATTAGCCAATTGTTGAGTCTGAATCCAAAGGAACTGCTCTTCCCTAGAGGAGTTTCTACTCCAGGGAGATGCTATTTTTGGCTCTCCCTCTGCTGTGGGAAGACAGAGTGCTCACCGCATCCCACCCCAGGCCCCACCTGTACCCCTCTCTGGGGGAAGCAACAGTAGAGACCGAATAAACTCCCCCAGGTCTCTGCACAGTCTCACCTTCCCATCCTCCCCCCAAACAGACAATTTGACACTCTGGAGAGGCCCCGTTTTCTAGAAGAAACAAAGGGAGCACTTCATTCATTCCTTCATTCTTTTACTTGTCCATCTATTTCTTTAATAAATATTTATCAAGATACTTTATACACACCATCCCTTATTGACTTATTGTGCGACTTGGAGGAAGTCATATAACCTCTCTTGCCACACCTCTGTTGTCTCATCTTCAAAATGGGATGATAAGACTGATCCAGTAGGTTATTGTAGTGACTAAATATGCTAATACATGCTCAGGACTTGTTTGGTTTCTCTCTCTACAAGCAATAAGCTAGGCGCTGGTGATAAATGATGAGCAAAACAAATGTAAACCCTGCCGTTAAGAGGCTGAAGATTCCTTGGAGAAAAGACATATTAATTAAACCACCACATGAATTAATGTTTTAAAAAATGCAACAATCCCAGCTACTAAGGACAAGCATATGGTTGTATGCAGGCATATGAAATGGGAGGATACTCTAGAAAGAGTGCTTGAAGATAGGTAATGATGCAACCAAGGACTGAGGGATGCTTGAGAATTGTGTGAGGGTTTGGGGGCCAAGAGATTCTTTCTGGGTGGAAGTGGGGAGTGACTGTCGCTGGCAGTCATGTACAAAGGTCCTTTCCGATATACCCAATTCTGACAGACCACACAACCTTTTGACTTGCGTCAATAACCAAGCCAGATTTGAGTGGAAAACTCTTAAGATCTCATGAATAATTCACCTAAGTAGGTTCCTCCTCTCTCCAAAGTTGAAGATCAACACCACCACAATAATTTCCCCCATCCTTGCAGTCAATTTCATCCTCTTTCAGGAGTTATGGTGGGTGGGATATGAACTGAGAAGGAAATTCAAGTTTTATTATGATAGAATATAAAAAATCTTTTGTGAATACGGAGGATGCCAATTGATCCAAACTGTCCTAAGCTACACCTAGTCACTTACCTACATGTTTCTGAGTATTTAGGTCCAACCAGGCACCACATAAGATGCTACAGATGCATTTGGTGACCAAGAGGTGCAGGGAGGGTCTCCGTCTCCATCTCCTATGCCCATTTTACCATCCCCACCTCCAGCCTCCACTTGTATATTAAGATTTACTTTAAATATTCAGGTGGTCTGGTGTTGGGTACATATATATTTATAGTGATTATAACTCTTGATGAGTCGAGTCCTTTATCACTATATAGTGACCTTTTTTAGTCCTTGGAGACTGTTTTTGACTGAGAATCTATTTTCTATGATAGACATATGGCCACCCCTCTTTTTGGTTCCCATTTGCTTGGAATATCATTTCTAACGCCTCTTTAAAGACTTGTATGTCCTTAAAGCATAATGCTAAAATAAAAACATAAAAACCATAAAGCTAACTTGAGACTCCTGTAAACAGCATATTGTTGGATCTTGCTTTTTAGCCATGAAGCCACTGTATCTTTTGATTGAAGAATTAAAACTATTTGTAAATATTGATGAAGAAAGATTTATTCTTGCCATTTTGTTCATTGTTTTCTGACTCTACTATGTTCCTTTATTCCCTTCTTTCTTGCTGGCTTCCTTTCTGATTTGATTTTGTAATGCTAAGTTTTAATTCCTTCTCTTTATATTTTGTATACCCACTAGAGGTTTTTCCTCTTTGTAGTCATGTTTTATGGGGCTTACATAAAACATCTTATAAATGTAACAGCTATTTTAAGCAGGTAACAATTTACCTTCAATTACATAAAAAAGTTCTATAATCTTATTTCTCCTCTCCTCACATTTTGTTACTGATGTTACATTTTATGTTTTATATTGTATATCCATTAACAAATTATTGCAGCTATAGTTACTTTTAATATTACCGCCTCTTACAGTAGTGATGAATGGGAATTAACTACCACCCTTGCAGTATTCAAGTACTTTGAATTTGACTGTATATTTACCTTTACTGGTGAGTATATGTTCTTATGTTTTCATGCTATTACTTTGTATCGTGTCATTTGAACTTGAAGAATTCCTTATTGTTTCTTGTCAGGCTGATTTAGAGGTGATGGATACCTTTAGTTTTGGTTTGTTTGGAAATGTTTTATCTCTGCTCACATGGCGTTCCCAGGCATAGTGTTTCTAGTTGCCAGATTTCTCACCCTGCGCTTTGAATATATTATCTGACTCCTTCCTGATCTGTGTGGTTTTTGCTAAGAAATCTGCTGATAGCTTTATAGGGACTTTCTTAATGTGAGAAGCCATTTTTCTCTTGTTGCTTTAACATTTTCTCTTTGATTCTTAACTTTTGGTTATAATGTGTCTTGGGGTAATCTTCTTTGAATTGATCTTACATGGGGTCTTTAAGCTTCATATCTATATATGAAGCTTTATCTATATGAAGCTTGAACCTGAATAGCTATTTTCTCCCATGATTTTGGAACTTTACAATTATCATTTCTTTCAATGAACTTTCTGCCTTTCACTTCTCCTTCTGAAACTCCAGAGTGCAAATGTTCATTCCCTTGATGATATCCCATAATTCACAGAGCCTATCTTCACAATTTTTCATAAGCATTTTCTTTTAAAAATGCTAGCTAGACTAACCAAGAACATAAGAGAAGATTCAAAAATACTACAACAAGTAATGAAAAAAGAGCCCTACAGCAACCAAATGAATTCAGTGAGAATATTGTGAAAATATTAGGGCAAAAAACGTAACAGATAAAATGGGCACATTCCTATACTGACTCAACAAATAGAAAATTGCCATAGGTCTATTGCAAGGAAAGACAGAACAAAACTAAAAATGTGGCCAGAAAAATCTTATTAGCCTAGATAGTTTCATCACTGCTAAATCTTGTCAGTTATTTAAAGGATACACAATACCAGTTCTTCGCAAATTCACCCAGAAAATAAAGAGAACACATCCCAGAGTATGCTAGAGGCGTATTTTGCCCTTCTATCAAAAACAGAGAAAGACATGCTAAGAAAGAAAAATGCAGCACAATATCCTTTGTGAACACAAACACAAATTCCTTAACGAGAAATTAGGCAAACTGAATTCAGCAATATATTTTAAAAAAGATATACACCATGACCAAGTGGGAGTTAACCCAAGAATGCAAGATTAGTTAAACATCCAAAACTCAATTAATGCGATGCAAAACATTAATAGAAGAGAGAATAAAAGCTCCATGGTCATCTTCACAGACCCAGAAAAAGTATTTAACAAAATTCAACAACCATTCAGAGCAAAAAGCCATTCATAAAGCAGGAAAAGGAAGGAAACTTCTTTAACTTGATAATAAGCATCTACAAATCCCAGCACTAACATCACACTCAGTGGTGAGAGACTGTTTTCTCCCCAACATCAGGAATGAAGCAATGATGCTTCCTTCCCACTTCCCCATTTCTATTCGACATTGTCCTAGAGAGTCTAACCAGTGTTCCTTGGTGAGTAGATGGACGACTTACTTAGCTTATTAGCTACAGCCATACAGATGGGTGAGGAAGTAAAAATGTCTTACTCCATAGGTAGATGCAGGGCAAATGAGCTGTCAGGCTTTTTCAGCCATTAGCTTCTTTGACCAGCACCTGTGTGTTATCTGGCCCAGTGCACATGTGTGAGTAGACACACCTGGGCCTGAGAGGCGAGGCCAAAAGGACAGTGTTATCCTGGGAGGAGAACACCAAAGAGAGAACACTTGGAGTGGAGCATAGAGAAGGTCGGTCTAAGGGAGAACGTGAGGGAGGATTTGTAGGAACTTGAGAGAGGGGAATCAAGTGGCTCTTTCTTCACTGGCTGTTTTTCCCCTGTTCACTATTAAAAATGCTATGAAAACCATGGCAAGAGCTCTGACCTTATTTAGCTGCTAAGATGACAATGAACCTCCCCAGGTCAGGATGGTTGCAAAACATTGACATACTTGACATAATGTTAAAAATCCTGAAGTATCCACAAAATGCTAGCTGAATGAATGAGCCAATACTGGAAACAAGATTTAAAAAACAAGTCCATTTACAAGACTACCAGAAGGAATTAAATAGGAATACATTTAACAAAAGAAGCACAACATGTGTACCCTGACAGCCACAGAACATTCTCTAAGAAGAGCACAGAAAATCCAAGTAAAATGACAGACAGCCCATGTTCATGGAATGGAAGACATTGAGATTCAATACACTCTCCACCAACACTCCAACAGCAGAAATGTTGACCAAAATGGGCAAACATTCTAAAATTTATATCTTAAGTGTCAGGGAGATGACGTAGGTAAAATTATTGAAATAGAGTCATTGTGCTGGACAACTCAGCTACCCAATTTCAAACTTATTATAAAGCTACAGTAATCAAGAGTGTGGTATTAAGGTAAGAATAGACACATAAGCCAATGGGATATAACAAAGTGTTCAGAAATAAACCCTTACTTCAAATGATTTTTGAAAAGAGGTCAAAATGAGTCAATAGGGAAAAGATAGGTTTTTGTTTTGTTTTGTTTTTTATTTATATGTGTGTGTGTTTCACATCCTTGCATTTCCCAGGAATTGCCCACTACCTTCCCTCCCTGAACACCCCCTCCCATCTTCTCCCCACCCCAAGTGGTGTTCTTTAGTTTGGCTGTTAGCTTATTTGGACTTTTTCCTCCTGGCTTTTTGCTTATTTTTCCTTTGTCCCATATATTAATGAAACCATTTGGTTTCTGCCTTTTGCTTTCTGACTTGTTTCTGCTAATATGATTTCTTCTAGGTCCATCCATATTATCATACATTCATCAAATTTGTCATTTTTAATTGATGGGTAATATTCCATTGTGTCTATATACCACATCTGGAAAAGATAGTTTTTTTGACAAATTATGCTGGGAAAATTTTAATATCCATAGGGGAAGAAAATGCACTTAAATCCTTATCTCAAATCACACACTTTTATGGATTGTAGAGATAAATGCAAGAGTTGAAACTATAAGATTTTTTAGGAAAAAAAAAATCTTTATGACATTGGGTTAAGAATTCTTAGACAAAGCACATTTTTAAAAATGAGCCATAGAAGAGAAAATGGAAAATTAGACTTCTGTAAAATTAAAAACCTTTGCACTCCAAAAGACAGCATTAAGAAAATAAAAAGACAAGTCACAGACTAGGGAGATATTTTTAAATCCCACAGGTGATAGAGGGCTTGTATCAAGAATAGAAAAATACTTGACTTAATAGTAAGAAAACAAACAACTCAATTAAAAGGTGGTTAGAATACTTGATAGATATTTCACCAAAGATGACCTGCAAGTGACAAATAAACAAATCACCAGTGTTCAACAAATGATTAGGGAAATAAAAAAAAAAACTACAAACATACTCACTAGCATGGTTATAATGAACAAGACAAGTATTTGGCAAATATCTAGAAAAACTGAAACTCTTACATTCTAATGGGGATGTGAAATGTTACAGCCACATTGAGAAACAGTTTGCTGATTTCTAATCCTAGGAGAAATCAAAATGCATGTCTACATAAGCACTTGTACATGAGAATATGATCAACATGAGAGTAACAGGTAAAATGTCTGATGTTGGAGAACAGGCATTGTCCATCACGCCGGGCACTAGAGAAGTAGGAGACACGGATTAACCACAAAAACATTAAGCTGAGTGAAGGAAGTAGGCTCAAGAGACCAAGTGCTGCAGGCTCCATCTAGGTGAAATGTCCAGAAAAGACAGATGAAAGGGGAGAGGGCACATTGTGGTGCCAGGAGCAGGGGGATAAAGCAATGACTGATGTCAAACAGGCTTAAGGGAATTTTGTTGGGTGATAAAACTGCCCCAAGACTATCTGGCCACGATGCTTGCAAAAATCTATTCCTTGACTTTAAAACCATGGAACTGAATGAGTAACTTTTGTGATTTGTAAATTATGCAGCCATAAAACTGCAAATATTAGAGAAAAGTCATTAAGGCCCCACTAGTCCCGTGTCTAGTGTCTGCCCAGCTCACTGTAGGCCCAACCTGGGCCCTCAAACAGGAGGAGAGTGGAGTTGAGGAGTGGTCTCCAAGACTGGCCAGGTTCTAACCGCTTCCTCTCCGAGACATCTGGCCCAAGGGATGTTTAGGAAGAATAGAAAACAGAGACACAGCACCAGTGTTAACATGATAGTGACACACACATATTTTTAATCTCTTCAGTTCTAGAAAGGGATTCTTATTACAGCGCAGGGAAAATCGGTCTTTATGCTGAATAACAAGTAAGCATTTCAGCAGAAAGGTGATGTCCTGTGAGAACTTCCTGCGTTAGCAGCTCGTCAGACACAGGGGGGAAAGCACAAGGCCAACAGCAGACCACAAGGGCCAGGAGCTCCTGCTTCTGTTGAGGATGCAATGGAGGGAGATGGTCCAGTCTCCACAAGCTCATTCGGTTTTCTCTTCGCTGGGATATCAGGGCATAAGAAACCCTCCTCTGTCTGACAGAATAACTTCTCAGCAGAAATGGGCAATTTTTCCTCTTGATCATTTGTCCTTCAACAATAATTGACTCTCAGAAACTGCCTACTATGCACCAGGTACTGACTTTACATGCATTAAGTAATTTAAGGCTCCTAACAACTGTGTTAGGATGGTTCTGTTATTCCCCTCGATGGTCCTGTATTCCCCTTGAGAGGTAAAATGACTGGCCAGAGACCGTACAGCAAAGGAGTAAAATGGAGGTAGATTCAAATCAGTGGATAACACTGGACGCCTTCTCTTAAGCCTCTGCTTCCTACAGTCCAAGGCAGTAAACTTCAAGGTCTGAGAAAAACATCAATAATTTCTGACGCACTCTCCCACCCTTCTGAGACCCAGAGGGGAAGGAGAACAAATGGAGCAGAGAGTTAGTTTCCTTCTTCTGCAGACTGGATATGTTTCATAATGGCAGTGGGGGTGGCGAGGGAGGGAGGCAGAGCAGAGGCCAGAGATGGTTGTACTAGCATCCTGAAGGTCCCAAAGCAAACTCCTCGCCCCTTGCCTCTCTGATAGATCCCTGTCACTGACAGATCCCTGTCACAGCTGTCACAGGCTGGGGGGAGGGAGAAAGAGAGGGTTGTTCTATTTCTCATCAGGCCCCTGACTAGGCCATGGAGGTCAGCCATGGCACACGGGAAGACTGGGCATCTATAACCACTAAGGGCACAGCTAAAATAATCCCTCCCCATTCGTGTGCCATGTGACCAGGTGTGACGGACAGGAGTAGGAGTGCTTCATTCTGCGCCAGTTCTGAGCCTCCCTTATTTTTAAGGTGACTAGGGTTGTTTCGCCTCTTCATTGTTCTGTATTTTTTATTGTAGTAAAACAGCATTAAAAGTTTACTTGGAGAATCCCAGGAATATCTATCAATAGCAATCACTTCAGCTTTCAACTCAAGGTTCTCGACATTCTCTTGGTCTTTATTTTCTTCCATACCTATAAGTGGAAATAGATTTTGATTTTCAAATGAACTTTTGTCTTGGTTGCCTGGTTTAAAAAAGTTAGATGTACTCTTAACTGTTTTCAAGCTTCACAGTATTAAGAGCATTTCCATGGCTGACCACCGAGTCTCCAGAACTTTCTCATCTTGCAAAACCATTCCCACTAATTAAACAAGAACTCTTCATGGTTTGCTCTCTGCAGCCACCAGCCTCCACCATCCTATTTCTTGTTTCTACAAGACTACTTGAGGTAGCTCATGTAGGCGATCTAGGAAGGAACCAGACTGTTTGCCTTTCTGTGACTGGGTTATTTACACTTAACATAGTGACCTTAAGGTTTATCCATGTATCAGCATGTGTCAGCCTTCCCTTCCTTTTTAAGGGCTGAATAATATTCCACAGTATCAATGGACCACTTTGATACTGTGGACCACAATCACCCATCTGTGGAGGGACACCAGCTCTCCCACCTCTCGGCTACCGTATATATTGCTGCCAAGATGGTGGGTATGGATCCCAGTTTCACAGCCCACCAGGAATAGTGCTAAAACACAGAGTATGGTTTATGGGGTCTTGGCGGGAAGCTGGCCAGCTCCTGCCTTTCCATCGAGCACTGCTAGACTTTGAACAACAAAGGTCTAGACCCTGAGAGGAGAAGGAAAGACTTTAGGACCTGCTGTGATGCCACGAGCTCCTAGACTCTGGTTGGTCTTCCACGTTGCTCCCAAGTTCCCTCTGAGTCTTTCCAGAAAACAGAACCACCCTATGGAGTCCACCTATTCCTGGCAACCCCCTGGAAGAGGCCAGACTCTTCCCACATGGGACACCGCCCTCCTGCTGTCAGCCCTGATGACTTTTAGGTGGCACAAGAGACAGGAATTAAGCGACATCAGGTCATGGGCTGAGAAAGCTTTTCCCTTCCAAGTCAGTTTCGAGCCTCCTGAAACGTCAAGGAAACATCGCAACACCCTGCAGCAACGCTCCCTCCTGCACAGAGGGGCTGCGGGTGAGAGGTGCAGAGCCTGAGGCACGGCCGGCTCCAAGAGCGAGAGAAGTGCCACTTGGTGTTGGTTGTATTTATTTTTGCACTGACTTTCTATTTGTGGGAAGTGATACCGGTTTTCCATTTATGGCTCTGATGCCAAGTGGCTTTTAAAAATATGTGTTCCGTGTTCTTAAATTAAAACACCAGTGACTTAAAGCTCACGTTAAACAAATAATTGTAGAGGGGAGGCCTGAAGTGGAAAACCTAAGAGGAGGAGGATCAGGTCCCTTCCCGGTGGGCATCTTCACACCCCACCTGACTGGACTCCTGGAGACCACGCCTTCCAGGATCTAGCACCAGGAGGAGCATGGGGTGAGGCCATTCCAATAGGGACTACCTTCACGACCCCCATCACCCCTGAAACTCGGGGGCTGGGAAAGGCACCTGACAGGGTCTTCCCGGTGGAAGCCTCTGGGTTCTGGGCCGTGGGACGAGCCGCCTGGGGGCCAGGGCAGCTAAATATGGGCAAGGCCTGCCACGGGGTGGGCCTCCCGCCCTTTCCACCTCCTACCCACCCCATCCAGAGGACTCTGAGTCCAAGCAAAGGCGTGCGAACCCCCTCCAGGCCGCGTGCACCTGACCAAAGCTTTCCTCCTTGACCTTCAAAGCGTGCAAAGGGCATCATTATGGGTAATTACAGGACCATTATGAAGATCAACCACCTATTTTGAGATGGCTCCACATGTTCCGCACAAAAGCTACTTACTCTGAAGCTTTGGGTGGTTTCGTTCCGATAGGAACTTCTTTGGATGCCGTGAGCAGCATTGCAATTTTAAAAGAGAAAAACATGCTCAGTAATTAAATGCAAATCACCAGAGCGCCGAACGCAGGGCCCTGTCTCCGGAGTGCCTGGATTCAGCAGCGGCGACAAATAACTCAGAAAAGGAAATCGGATGTAGCTCTGCCTCCTCCCTCCCACCTGGCCCTCCGCTCACCAGTGCTCCCGGGCCAAGAGAACATGGAGACACGGTGCTCCCTCCAGAAGGGACACCCAGCACCACCTTCCGCCAGGAGGCCAGGAGCAAGCCAGGCAGGAGGACCCGCTCAGGCCACCCCCTCGCAGGTCCGGCGGTGCTGGATGGCTGACTGGGGCCAGGAGACAGCATGGAGGTGACCTGCTCGGAAAGCTGGGCGCCTGCCTGCCTGCCCCCTCCACACTGCTGTCCGGCCACCGCCCGCTAGCCGGTGGAAGGGCCCCGCTTCTTGCTCAGGGCAGCGAGAAGGACTCGGTGCAAACACAGAGCGGGAACATGAGGTCTTTCAGCCAAGTCCTGGGCACCCACTGGGGGGGGGGGGTAGCAGGTGACCGCGAGGTGACTCCCCACCCTGCGGAATTTGGGGGGCAGCAGAACAAATCGCCAGGACACTCAGCGGGGTCCCCCGCAGAGAACATCCTGGCCTCAGCGCAAGGGAAGGAACTCCAGGTGCGAAGAGCCTGTGCTGGAGAGGAGCAGAGCCGTGGGGAGCACAGCAGAAACCCCCAGCCTTGCAGGGGGGCCCTGGTGGGAGGGACCCGGCCACCCCTCCAGAGCTTTCTGCTGGGTGGCAGCTGCTTTGTCCCGCTGCGGCTCTCCGGGAAGCTCACCCCGGCCCCATCCTGCTCCCTCCCGCGCTGCCTGCTCTTTCTCTTCCTTTGAGCTTATTTTCCATCGCAGCCACACTGGCTGGCAGTGCTGTCTGTATCTGAGACGCACAGGCTCTTCCTCTTCAGTTTGCCACAAAACACCCAGTGCCAAAACCCCCACAATCCTCCACCAAAGTCCACTGTGCTCCCACCTCCTCTGCCCCCCCTGCCTGGCCGGCAGATTCAGTCCTACGGTCGAATTTCCAGGGTGTGTTCCTGGCTTGGCTTTGTCTGACCCTCCTGCTCCCTCCCACTGCACCTCTGACCCCAACCTGTGACTTACCCCACATCTGACCCACATCAAGAAGCTTCTCAGAGAAGCCGGGAAGTCAAGTAAGTCAGAGTTGTCCACTGTCTCAAGGGACCAAGAGGCTCTCTGGGTGATGGCGGATGCTGAGGCTCCCGGTTTGGGCCCAAATCCCAGGGGCCGTGCAGGGTTCGATTTTGGCACGTCTTCCTCCTTCCGGCCAACACCTCTCCATCCATCCTTTCGGATCCTAATTATGCCCCTGGGACAAGAGCCTAATCTCCCAGCAAGAAGACCCAGGAGGTGAGGTCTCCTGCTCTGGACGTCAGTGTGGATCTCAGGCCCGAGAAGCAGATGCAAGCAAGAAAAAGAAATGGCCACATAAACACCCCCATTCCCTAGGGGAACTTCCTGTCTGCTGTTGCTGTCGTGAAGAGAATGAGCTGGGGAGAGTTTAGCAGGTTCCAGGGAACCCACCCAAGTTTGGGCTCAGTTTCTGGGACATCAAACCACTATCATGAAGGCCGAGGTGACCGCACAGCGGTGATCTGAACAGCAGCGGTAACAGCTGGTGGTTATGGAGCGGCCAGTGCACCTCTAGCCCAGAGAGAGGTCATTTTCTCCGAGGAACTCACCCCACCAGCTAGTCAGAACCTGAATTCATGCCATTGGTGAGCGCAGCACCTGTTTGTTTTTTTTTTTCTTTTCTTTTCAATAAGCACAGAAAGGCTCAGAGAGGTTAAGTATCTTATTTGCGGGTGCACAGCTCATAATCAGCAGAGTTAGGATTCAAAGGTGGGTCTCTCCACAATCAAAGATGGTGGTGCAGCAGCCTTCCTCTACTGTTTGGGAGCACCTGAGATTCACACACCTGCACACGGCAGCCACTGCATCCTGGCATCGTTTAACAAGCGCTGGAGCCACTCCCTATGGATCAGACTTTGGACCAAGAGGAACAGAGTCCTTGATATCAAAACTATCGTGAGATGGCAGGAGCCACCATGCGGCGAATTCTCTTACAGTTTCCCCTGGGAGACCCACCTTCCACGCAGCCTGTGGATCCTCCCAACAGCCAGTTCATTTTTCCCAAGAATGATGAAATGGAAGATGGGAGAACGTAGACTTGTCAAAAGATCTACATCGGATATGACAGAGCTGAAACCCACACCAGGTAAGCACATTCGCAATACAGCGCCGTCTCTGAATCACGGTGCTGGAAGTAGCAGCGCCCTGGGGGTGGGGGAGGGTGCCTGGCACAAGGCAGGATGCAATCTGCAGGCTTCTGGCAGAGCAGAAAATGGATGAGCCTCTGAAGGGCAGTGATCAATCATGCTGGCCATCGCCAGCGAGACCAGAATAGATCCAAAGAGAATCCACCACCACACGTAATCCCAACCGTCAAGGTATTAACTCAGCTCCAGGCTATTTCTTCCTGGAATTCTGTGGCCATGCTGGAGGATTTTGGGGTCAGGGGTCAAAGAAAGGCTGGTTTAGGCATGTACCGTAAGCAACTTCTATCTGTAGGATGGGACTATTGCCAAAAGTCCTAATAACCTCGTGGAGTCTAAAGGACGACAGGTCATATAGATCTAAATGAACCAGGTTTAAGAATCCCTGCTGAAGACTCCGTGGCATATGCTGATTTGCCCGGTGACCCTCAGATGACAGAGAACCCTAAACTTAATGAGTCCCCATTGTTCTTCCTCCTACTCTTTGGGACAAGACTCTACCTCCTCTGGCTGGACTTCTCTCTTTAGATTGAGAGCTGCTCCGTGCTCTCCAGGAAAGCCCGCCAGGTAAGTGTGCGCCCCAAGCTGTTGAACCCTCTCCTCCCCATGTCTCTGCGCCCAGAAGCCCATACGCATCATCCCACTGATGTGCTTCGGGAACCATTTCTGGCTTCCTGTACCTGCCCTAGTCTTTTTCCCTCTTAATTGTCAAAGTCCTTCTAAAACATGAAAGCCAGAAATGACTATCGTCATTGAGGGCTGAGTTGGTGTCTAGTACGATATACTAGACAGAAGTAACGCCATTTTTTTCCTTTCTAGGAATAAGCAAAACTATCAACATCAGTTTTCTTAATACAAACCAGTTTAAAGAAACCACAAATGCATTCATTCATTCATTTGGTAAGTGCTGGTTCTAAAACTAGAGCCAAAGAGAGGAACAGGTTATAAAGATTAACAAACAATCGATCCCAACTCTTTATTGATCATCTTCCAGGCTTAGCCTGAAGACCTTCCCTCTTCCCATCCTTTTCCCCCCTATTGAGAGATCTTTCCCTCTCCCTGGGTGATCCTATCTCCAAGGTTGAAGCTTTCCAAAGGCTCATCTGCCATGAATTTTAGATCTCCTTTCTTACAATCTCTCTTCTTTCTCGCCTCAAACTGCAATCCCTCCCCTGGATACGTAACATCCTTACCTTTCTTCCCACTTCTGCCTTTGCCCCCATGATTCATTCCCCACTGAAAGAGAAGGGTCTTTCCAAAAAAAAAAAATTGATTGTATCTGTTTCCTACTTAAACAAAGCCTCCAAAGCTCTACCTGCCTCTTTCCACACAAATAGCTTAGCCCATTCCTCTAAAACTCTAGTATTTGATTATTTTGGTCTTTCCATTTTTTTTAAAGGAGTCACATTCCTTCTACCCACAGGACCCTTCCACATGCTAGAATGGTCTCCTTTTCTACCCCTCTCACCCACATCTTCACCTACCTGACGCCTCACCACCCTTCAGAAACAGTTCAACCATCACTTCCAAAGATAAGTCTTTCTTAAGACTACCTCCTTCCTCCATGTAGGAGGGTCCTTCTCACTGAAGCCTGTAATTCCCAATCATTACAATTTGGCAATTGTGATGAAATCATTTACTGCATCATTTATTATTTGATGTTTCTCTCCAATGAAACTATAAATTCAATAAAGCCTGAGATGTATGTGTTTTACATGCTTATCTACCCCTCGTGGCTTCAACCTTACATTGTATTAAAAGAAAAAAGTTGATCAATAAACGGTTGAATGTGTGCAAAGTCAGAAAATACACAGAATCAGCAGCTATACAAGGAAAAAGACAGGGGACGAATAACCCATATTTCAACCTCAGACTCCTAAAGGAATCTCACCCAATAGGATGTTCCTTTATCAAAGCTCCTGATGAAATCCTCCGCCCACCATCCTCTCCCAAACCTACCCACACTAAACAGAGTGGAAAATGCATAAGAAGGAAATAGAAGAAAGTAACCAAAGGGGAAAGCCCATGACACAACGTTTTTTTTGGAGTTTTGTGGCAGGATCTGTGTTTGGTTTGATCATTTGTCATGGATCTGGCTTGATGACCATGCTCATGTCTTCAGCTGCACCCCCACTGTTGATGAGGGTTGATATTTTTTATGAGTTTTTTGACAATGTGTTCCACCCTTCCAGCAGCAGCAGATACTCAATAAGCATTTGTTAAATGAACAAGTTCAGATGTGCAAGCTGTACAAGGATAAAAATGAAGACTTCTTACCTCTGTGTCTCCAGGGTCTAGGCAAGAACCCCAAATAGCAACTAAGTCCTACTGTCAGGTGAATGAGTTGGTTGGACTTTTTTCACCATTAGTCCCGATGACCAGCACCTGTGATATTGAGCCCTCCCCATGATGGTGCACACCTGGCCCAGTGGGTGTGCACATGAGTGAGTGGGTTCACCTGGCCCAGGAGGTGAGGCTAAAAAGGTGGAATCACCCTAGAGGTAAGGGAAGGAGAGGAAGGAGCAAAAGAAGAGCACGAGGAGAATGCAATGGGAATGCAAGAGGGACCCCAGAGGAAGAACGTGGAGATTCTTGAGGGTCTAGGGATGCACCTGTCTCCCCGTGCCCCTGCCAGGCCTCCATTGCCTGGTGGGCCTATATCTCTGGTTCCCTGAGAGCATTAAAGCTGAAACATCCACTCCAGCATTCCTCTCTAAAACCCTACCAGACTGGGATGGTTGCAAAACACCTACCCACTGGGATAAATGACCTCACCATCCCACATGCCACCATGTATACTAGTTCTGCCATGTGTTTTCCGTGTGCATAGATTCAGTCATTCTTTTATTTGGGGAGGGTGATTTTACCTAGTTATAGGAAGGGACATATGTATAGAGTTGCTTTTCCCAGTGATCGGATTCTTTGCCCAGATGACAAAGTCAAGCTTCTACATCAAGTCCTGATTCACTAGGGGAAAAGCACAAGGAAAACTACCAATGCATGAATATCCAGCCTTAGAAATTGATAAAACAATCCCTCGATTTCCATCAAGTCAACCTTTTGGACCACACCACGTGGAGGCATTTCCATGTGTGCTAGAAATACAGAGAGATGCGGCAATCTCTCCACGTCCTTCACAAGCCTGGCGTCCTTGAGGAAGATTGATGGGAGCGTTAAATAAAATAACAAGACAGCACAATGTGGTAAACATCGCAGAGGGTATGCTGGGACGCAGAGAAGCCAGAAAGTGAAAGAAACCTTTAGTGAACTTTTTTTATTATTTAAATAATTTATATATATATTTCACATCATTGTGATCCCTGGGGGTCACCCACCACCTCCCCTCCCTGACCACTCCAACTGGTCCCCTCCCCGAGTTGTGTACTTTTGTTTGGTTGTCCATATATTAGTGAAATCATTTGGTTTCTGTCTTTTTCCTTATGACTTGTTTCTGCCAATATGATTTCTTCTAGGTTCATCCATGTTACCAAAAAATCATCAAACTTGTCATTTTTAATTGATGCGTAATATTCCATTGTGTATATAGACCACATCTTTTTTATCCAGTCATCTGTCATGGGGCATGTGGGTTGTTTCCAGGCCCTTGCAATTATAAATAGTGCTGCAGTAAACGACCGAGCACAGGTGTCCCATTGTATAAGTACTGAGGTTTCCTTTGGGCAGATTCCCAGAAGAACGATTGCTGGGTCAAATGGTAGTTCCATTTACATTAGTTTGAGGGTCTTCCACATAGCTTTCCATAGAGGCTGGACCAGTTTGCATTTCCACCAGCAGTGTAAGAGTGTGCCTTTCTCTCCACATCCACGCCAGCACTTATTATTGCCGCTTTTTTGATGTGGACCATTCTTGCTGGTGTGAAGTGGTATCTCATTGTGGTTTTGATTTGTATTTCCCTGATCGCTGGTGACATTGAGCAGTTTTTCATGTGCCTGTTGACCATTTGGATTTCCTCTTTAGAGAAGTGTCTTTTTAGATCTTCTTCCCATTTTTAAATGGGTTTTTGGCTTTGCTTTTGTTGAGTTGTGTGATTTAAACAAAAGTCTGGGGTTCTCTCTGCCAATGTGGAAGCAGAGTCTTGGGGTCCGCCACACCCCAGATTCGGGGTCTCCAAGGACCCAATGTTCACCCATGGAGGTTTCCCCTTAAAGGAAGCCCAGAGAAGGCTTCACAGATTCAACCAGACTCTGGAGCTCTGACAGAAGGGCAGAGGCCTTCCCCACAGCGCTGACAGTAACAGTCAGTTCTCAAAGCCAGTCCCCCAGAGAAGAAAAGCCTTGACCTTTCACAAAGCTGCCAAAACCCTCCAATATTAACAGTTTGCACCATGTCTTTCTGCTGACACAGAAAAATGAGAGGGGCAAGCGCAGGGTCACTGCAGAACCCAGCAAGCTCCCAGCCAGTGACCCAGCCCACCTAGCGACCATGGAGCACACACAACCCAGGGAGTCCCTTTCTACAGCCACTATGGAGGTTCAAGTGCTTCAGACACATCCCAGGCGATAGGGCCCTTGGTGATCATTACAAACATAAATAATTTCATTTTTTAAATGTCAACGTTTTTATTATTTTTTAAACTGATTGCAGACAGACAGACAGACAGACAGACATTTTACATCATTGTCTACCTTGAGGTTCTCCCACCACTTTATTCCCGTGACCTGTCTTAATCTTGTGTACCCATCCCTCCCCCAATTTTACCCACCTCCCTCTCTCTTGTCTATGCTTCAGTTCTGTTGACAGTTTAAAATTTTTCTTGTCCATTTGTTTGTTTTCCCTCTAACCCTCATATAAATAAAACCATCCTATATTTCTCTTTTTCTTTCTGGCTTATTTCTGCTAGCATGATTTCCTTCTAGTTCCAACCATGTTACTGCAAATGACATCAATTTGTCCTTTTTGACGGCTGAATAATATTCCATTGTGTACAAACACCACAAATTTCTGACCCATTTGTCTGTCTGGGGGCATTTGGGTTGTTTCTATATCCTGGCTATTGTAAATAATGCTGCAATAAACATCTGAATACAGGTGTCCTTTTGAATGAGCGTTTTTTGTATCTTTTGGGTAGATTCCCAGAAGTGGGATTGTTGGGGTGAATGGTAGCTCCATTTTCAGTAGTTTGAGGGTCCTCCACACAGCTTTCCAAAGTGGCTGGACCAGCATAAATAATTTAAATAACATTAATTCCTATGATAGTCTAAGTAAACAACATGTATAGGTTCTTTCTGTGTCATGATAATTATACAAGCATAACATTAGAATTTTTTATGTTCTCCTAAATGTTACGTTTGTGTGAGTGTGTGTTTATTATACTCAATTCTTCATGATGGTCATTAGGAGAATGGAATTGTGAGGTAGGGAAAAGGCACACACCTGAGCATGCCCGAAAGCCGAGACGAGGCACCCACCTCCCATCTGAAATCGCCAAGATGACCAGCATGCTAGGGAAAAGAGGGGGAAGGGGGTTTCTTAGGTTTGGGCTTTTTAAAATTTTTTCCTCGAATATTTTAATTAAAAAATCAGTAGAAAAGGCACCCAAGCACCACCATCACGGCCCAGCCGCTCACACATGGGGCAGGGGCTGTACAACCTCCTCCCTGGCCAACCTCAGCCCCTGTGGGCAGGGAGCTGGGCGGGCCCCCGTCTGTGTATTCTGCCTCTGGGACGCCTGACCCGCAACCGGGACTCAGGTGGACCCACAACCGGGGCTCAGGGGAGCCCAGGAGGAAGATGACTGCCCAACTACGTCAAACAGCATCGGAGAGATGTTGAGAAGGTAGCGCCTTAGGTTAGCCCGAAAGGAGTTGAGAGAAGGAGACATTCAACATAGTCTCATGAACAGCGATGCCATCACAGAGTGGGTGAGGGGGAGATACAGGCAAGGGGGAAGGGAGGGGAAGGAAGGGGAGGGGAAGGGAAGGGAAGGGAAAGGAGGGGAGGGGAAGGGAGGGAAGGGGAGGGGAGGGGAGAAGGGACACCTGTGGATTATTTCCTCTTTATGAGAACTCCAGGGGGGACCATCACCCCCACCTCCACCCCCCATCACCCCCACAAAAGACATAACGTTGGCAAACATATGCATGGAGATATAAACTCAATTCAGCTGGACTCTGCTCTGGAAATCTCTACCCCACCCCCCAGGACCTGGTGAGACACCAGTGCTGCGGGCCAGGGCAAGGGGATGACCTTCCTCTGAAGGGACCTGGAGCCAGGCATGTGTGCCTCCACCCAGCCAGCAGAGGGAAGCTCTTTCTGCACTTGGCAGTGCCAGCTGGTGGGTCTCAGCACATCTCTGGCACTCGCTGTGTCTGTTCCCCCTCATGACTAGATAACAGGACATGCTAGCGTAGGAAGATGGAGAAGAAAAACAAGACGGAGCCGTGGCCACCAGGGCGCAGGGAGGGGCACCAGCAGCCGCAGCAGCCCCCAGTCGCTGGGCTATGTACCGCCCTCCCCTCCAGCTCTGGCGTGCAAAGTGCCATGAGTCAAGTTGAAATTCACTGCAGGCAGCTGCATGGGGAGCACTTTACAGGCTCTTGCTGAGTTTGTTTCTACTTTCTATCACCGCCGAGTTCTGTAGCCTCTAAACAAACACCCAGGCTCCTGCCAGCCAGGTTAGTTGGCAAATAGCACAGCGCCATGTCTGGAAATTACAAACTGGGCTGGAGGAAGGGGGCACATTCCACGCAAGAACTGTTATTCTGCAGCTGGCAGCATTATTCCTCCCGCCCCCGCCCCCCCACAACCCAGGTCCTGCCTCCTCCCAGAGACCTAGGCAAGTATCTAGAAGATTCTTGAGAGGACAATGAGCAGCTTCTGCAAACAGGTGGCAGCTGAGACGACCCAGGGCTCCGTGTTGTGGCTGTTGCTTTCCTGCCGAGCTGCAGGGTGCTGAAGTCAGAGGCACAGATTTAATGAACAGGAAGAAGGACATTTGTGAGCCTGTTACCTGACCATGTTGTTCTTGGTGATGGGGCTCAGGGGTGACCTTTATCCTCGGGAGGGAAGAGCTGGTGTCTGGGGACAATCCCAGAGATGGGAGGCGGGTCCCCAAGGCAACAGACAGGCCCTGGGCCAGGCCCTCCTCAAGTCGTTCCCTGCCCTCCCACAGCCTCCAGGTTATGTCTCCTCTGGATCGTCACTTTAAAGAAGAGAAAACCTGGGCTCAGAAATGTTAAGCAATTGCCTCTCACAGGTCGTTCGGGTCACACCAGGTCGTTTGGGTCATACCAGGTCACACCAGGTCGTTCGGGTCACAACAGGTCACACAGCCAGCAGGTGGCAGAACTAGAGCTCACAGCCAGGAGCCCCCCAAGCCTTCTTCTCCAAAGGGATCAGAATTCGTTTGGGAGGGGCTTTGCAACCACTCTACTCAAGGCCTTAGCCTCAGCCTGGGGTTCCTCTAGGCCTCAGCAAACTGCTGGATGGGAAGAACCACAACTGTGGTCCATCTTGGGGTTCACATGAGATTCCCAAGCCACACCAAGTTGGCCCATTCGGCATGTTCATCTGGGGTCCCCCAGTTTCAGGTTCTGAGTAGCAATGATTCAGAAGATTCCCTGACATTTATATCAAAACCATGAACAGCCGGGGCATAAATCCGAGTTTCCTGAAATGTTCTCTACAGAAATCAATTCCACAAGATGCTTTTCAAAGAACTGAAAATAAAGAGCAGCTTGCATTTATGAAGCTCATCCTGTGTACCCGGCACCATGCTGAACACTTCACACATAACAATTCACGTCGCGCCCATGACCCCACAGGATGAGACCCGTCTCTCATCTTTCCAGTTTACAGACATAAAGCTGAGGCCCAAGGAGGTTAACTAACTTGTCCAGGGTCACACAGTGACCCTCAGTGAACAGCAGAGCCAGGATTCAAGTCCAGATGGTCAACTCTAAGTCTCCATTCTTTTTTTTTTTAATAAAATTTATTCCGGTTGACAATTTAGGCCATAGACATATACATAAAAATTCCATAAAGGGTATCAGTATGTGGGGGGGTGAGGAGGGGTGGAGGTGGGAGGGAGTGGTCAGGGAGGGAAGGTGGTGGGTAATACAAAGATGTGAAACACATATATAAAAAAATAAATTAATTAAGAAAAAAAATGAATCAGCACAATTTCTATGCTGGGGAAAAGCAGCTCTCCTGTCTGCCTGGCATTATGCAGATGGCTCTCTTTTTCTTTCTCCATTCCCTAATAACCCTGTCCTTTTTTTTAATTTAATTTAAATTTTTTTAAATTTGCATATATATGTATATTTATATTACATTTTTCCATTATTGTGTACCCCAGGGTTTTCCCACTTTACTAACACTTGTCAACCATCCTGATCTTTTGTGCTTTTCACCTCCCCCTTCCCCTTCTTCCCCCTTCTCCTCTCTTGCTCCATTGTTCTGTCTCCTTGGTTGTTTTCATTCTTTCTTAATCGTTTGTTTTTCCCTATATCCATCAAATAAGTGAGACTATCCTGTACTTCTCTTTTTCTTTTTGACTTATTTCTGCTAATATGAGTCTTTCTAGTTCCATCCGTATTGCTGCGAATGACATGTGTTTGTCCTCCTTGATGGATGAGTAGTATTCCATCGTGTATATGTACCACATTTTTTTAAGCCAATCATCTGTTTTGGGGTATTTGGTTTACAATCTTGGCAATTGTAAACAGAGCTGCAATGAACATGTGTGTACAGGTGTCCCTTTGAATTAATGTTTTCATGTCCTCTGGGTAGATTCCTAGTAGTGGGATTGCTGGGTCAAATTAAGTCTCCATTCTTAACCTCTCTAGATTCTGCCACTGTAGAACATTTGGCAACTGTTCTGTGTCTCTGTGGGAAAATCCACAAGTTACATTAGCATGTTAGGTAGGTTCACCGAGGCTGAAAATTAAATGAGAGCAAAGAATGTGCATAACAATGAGCAAGTTTTAAAAATAACAACTGTACCTGAGGTCAACATAGAAGATAAACGGTAGGGGGCAAGAGAAAAGGGAGCTACTTAGGCTGAAACTAATTGGAAAAGTAACAGAGAGAAAGAAACCAGTGAAACCCAAAGATGGTTGTCTGAAAAAACTGCAATAAAACATAAACTTAATTGGTCAAGAGAGAAAAGAGGGAAAGGAGACAACAGCCGAAATGAAACAGGGGGCAGTGCTTCAGATCTTTCAGGCACAGCTTTGGTATTCTGACACCAACTTTAGTTGGGGTGGGGGGAGGAATAGTGCTTTCCCATAGCAAGCAATTCTTGGACACCAACAGAATGTCTGAGAATTCAATTCAATTCTGACAGTATCTAATCCTGGCAGCATCACGTTCCATGGGTGAAGGGCTCAGTCCCACAAGACAATCCCCTGCCATGCACATACCCTTCAGACACCAGCCAAAGCCCAGATCATTGCCCAGACCTATTAACTTCAACTCACATTAATTGACTAGAGAGGCTCACAGAACTCACAGAAACAGTCTATCCACTTGATTACCAGTATATAACAAAGGCTATAACTAGGAATAAGCATGGGAAGGTGTTGCTTAAGACCAGGGATGGAGAGAGAATGTGTAGCTCCACACCCCTCTCCACACATGCCATCCTCCCCATTCTGGAAGCTCTGCCAACCCAGTCCTTGTTAGTTTTCATGGAAGCTTCATTAAATAGGCAGGATTGATTAAACCATTGACTCCGGAGGGCTGGTTCAGCCTCCAGCCTCTTTTCCCCTTCCCCAGCAGGTAGGGGGAGGGAGGTGGTGGAACTGAAAGTACCAACCCTCTGATCCCAAGTTGTCTTCGCTAGCAACCAGCACCCCTTCCTTAAGAGCTTTCCAAAAGTCACATCATTAACATAACAAAAGATGCCTCTGCACTCTCAAAAATTAGGAAACTCCAAGGCTTCTCAGAGTTCCATGCCAGACTTGGTGCCAAAGACCAAATATACTTTTTATTATAAATCGCAATATCACAAATGCAAATTACCAAACTCCCCCAAGAAAAAATTCAAACCTGAACAGCCCTATACCAATTAAAAAAATTGAATTCCTAATTTAAAACCTTCCGACAAAGAAAACTTCAATCCCAGGCATCTTCCCTGATGAATTTGCTAAGACATTTAAGGAGAAAAGAAAACAATCTTACACAAATTAATTCATAAACCGGAGGAGGAGGAAACTTCCCAACTCATTTTATGAGGCTATTCTTAACTTGATTCCAAAGTCAGACAAAACCAATATAAGAAACTGTAGACTCATATTCCCCATGAATGCACATATAAAAGTTCCCCACAAGATATTAGCTGACCAAATCTATAAAAGTATAAAAAGGCAATGCCTCATAATGAAGAGTGTTTACCCCATAACTGTAGTATGAAGTTGGTGAATAAAGTGATATCTGAAAAAACCCATAGTATTGGCTAAGGGATCAGATGTTTGAGATAAGGAGAAACTGTTTAGCAATTTCCAGAAAAGTAATCACAAATTCCACTTTTTTCCCTTCTAGGCACATGAATGAATGGCCTCCCCAAGATGATCCAAACAGGTGTATATCACTTGGGAATGTGGATTATTTCCAGCTGAAGTCTACTGAAACCCTGCAGTTTCCCTAGAAACTTTTATCATTCCATTAACTATCTGAAATAAAAATTGCAGACCTTACCCAGAATGAGGGGTTTTACCAAAATAACCTTACTACTAGAGAAATGCATGTACACAACACAGCAAACATCTAATCACAGAGCATTTAGTCTTCATTTAGTAAATCATCCTCTCCTCATCATTTAAGTCCTCTTCTCTCTTCTTGAAGATTCAATTCAATACTATGTTCCATTCCTTAGCTCAGAACACACACCCCCATTTTGCTTCATCAATATTGGAATCCACCTGTGTATGGAGATTCTCAATACATGTGTATCTATTTGGGGGTTTTTTCCTGTTAATATGCATCTATTCAATTTTTTTCTTTACCAGTAAAAAAAAAAAAAAAAAAAACCAAGAGGGTAAGGAAGGGAAATTCCCCCCTCTCTCCCAGCACATATTTGGTTCACAGAAAACTTCCTAAGTCCCTTCTCCCTTCCATAAAGACATCTACATCATATATTGAAGATGGCCAAGCCAGAAGATAGGAGAAAACGAGTTGCCACTTGGCAAAAATCTGTCCTCTGAAAACAAATATCCACACTAGACTTCAGTGAATGAAAACTGAATCTCCATTGGATTAAGTACCTGATGTTGATAGCTTTGAGTGCTAAAATAACTATTCTTTTTTATGACCAGTATTAATTTTGTCATTCAAATTTCATATTTATGTATGCTTTGTTTTCCACTTTTTGTTTTGTTTCTTTTTTTTTGGTCTCTGATCCACCAGTTTCTCAGAGGCTTTTGTGAAAATCGTGGACAATAACTTTCATTTTCTTTAAATTCTGTTTCCCTTATAATTCTTTCAATTATTACAATGTGAGTTTTTATTTTATTTGGATTTAATATTGTCATTTCTAATGAGATAGGAGTTTCTGCAAATGCACATTATGTATGAAAGGGGTTCTTAAGCCTGTACATCTTCATTTTTTAGTATTTTTCAATATTTTTAATCTATAAAAAAAATTCTGTACTACCCTCCCTTGTGTCCTTTTCCTTCCCTCTCCTTCTTAATCCCAGGTGGCTTAGGATGTTTATGAATACCCACTAAGCTGCCAAAGGGTTCTACATTATCAACCTGTCTGCCATGTACACATCTACTATATGTTACCATTCTGACTTATTTTGTGGCATATAGTTCTCTCAAATTCCCTCCAGATTATTGGAATATCTGCATTAAACTATTCTTCTTGATACAGGGTTGCGAGTGACACAGGTGAAAATTCTATTGGTGTCGAAATACCTTGGTGGGCAGGGTCTGAAAGACATGCAAGAAGCGAGATGCACCAAAAGGCAAATAAAAGAAAGGAACAAGGATAGGAGAGGAAAGAAAAGGGAAGGAGGAGACAAGAATGGTGACTGAGAGAACAGGCCCATGTAGCCTAGTCAGGCGAAACGCCCTGAAGAGTGAGCTGGAGGTGGCAAGGAGCCATGGTGACTGGTAGAAGATTGGCCGGTGTGGAGAGTGTGGCACCGCAGCAAGGTGGCATAGTGAGTCGGTACCTGGAGATGGCCAGGGATTTGGAAAGCTGATTTGTGCATCAGCAATTGTGGCAGAAAGTTGAAGAACCTTGGAGAAGCGGAGCAGCTCAGACACTGGAGAGAGAGGAAGCAAAGAGAAGACACCAGAGAAAGACTGAACTTTGCGAATGTGCCTGCCTCTGATGTTTGGAGGGCCAACGGGGCATGATCGTGAACATGTGTTTGGGACTTTTGGACTAAATGGTGATTAAGGAAAGATAACTGGTCACTTGTGGCTTTGGAAACTTTTTGTTTCTCCTGGTTAGTTTCCTTGTAAATAAAACCCTGTTGTTGAACTGCATTTGAGTGCCAACTGCTATACACAGGTGATGCTGACCTGTGGTTTGTTGGTTAGTGACTTCTGCTGCTTTTCGACCAGATATCGTTCTGACTACATAATATTCCATGGTGTGTATATACAATTTTAAAAAATATTTTTATTGAATGAATATTGGCTTGCATCACTGTTTTCATTATAAAATTATAGGATCCCCTTTTGTGCACAGATACATCTTTTTTTATTCAATTTTCCCTTGATGGTCATTTAGGCTACTTCCATGTCCAAACAATGCTGCTGTGATTATTGTGAAACACATGGATTCTTTTGTTGATAGTTTCATATTCCACGGATACCCAAGAGTAGGATTGCCAGGTCACACAGTATTTCCATTTTTAATTTGTGAAGGTGAACATGGATTGTTTTCCATAAAGGCAATACCAGGTTTTTACCTTCTCACCAAAGTGCAATATTTTTTTTCTCCATATCCTCTCTCACACTTGTTAAGGGGATCTATGTGCCATTCTCAGAGGTGTGTAGTGTTATCTCATTGCAGTTTCAATTGGTATCACTTTTAGATAAAGTGACAGTGAATTATTTTCCATACGCCTTTTGGTGAATTGTCTGTTCAGTTTATTAACTAGGTTGTTTTTTAATTGTTGAACTGTGTGAGCTTTTTTTATACATCTTGGATAGTAAGCCCTTATCAGTCATATATTATGTGAATATTTTATCCCTTTCAGTAGGGTATCTGTATAATTATCTTGTATTTTCTTTGGCTGTATAGAAGCCTTTTAACTCAAGGTAATCCAAATTGGGTTGTTGTTTTTTGTTGTTGTTTTTTTCAATTCCCTTGCCATAGGAATTAAGTCACCAAAGATATCTTTATTGTTGATGTTTGGGGATCTGTGTATTATATTAATGATTCTTAACTTATTTAGTCCAGAAAGAAATCAAAAGAAACTATTTTCCTGGGTGAAACAATTAAATGGAGTTCAAAGTCCTCTTACGCTTGTTCTTACAAGAACTGACTGAATTTGACAGAAATTAGACTGCACAGGGGCTCTCCAGGAAATGAATTTAATTCCATTTCCAGAAGGAATCTATACTGAGAAAATGAAAAATATAAAGACTTTTGTATTGAGATGTTTATCACAGTATTATTTGTATTACTAAAAGTTTTCAATAAAAGAACCAAGACATTCAACATAGGTAAGTGGTTGAATAAACACCATTATTATATGGACTTATGCAAGTATTGAAAGGCTGCATATGGAGAATATGACAAATGGAAAAAAGCAAACACACACTTCATGTATAAGTTATCCTCAATAAGTGTTATACTTTTATTTATTCTTGTGTTTATATATGTCTATGTCTATACACGTCTCTGTGCATATGTATACACGCTATGGTGGACTGAATGGCGATGTCCCACTAAAGTTATATTGCAGTCTTAACCCCCCAAGCCAGCCTTTGGAGGTAGGGCTGATGGGAAGGGATTGGGTATAAGGGCAAAGTCCCCAGGGGGGATTGTGACTATAAAAGAGGCATCAGAGCATTCCCCCTCACCTTCTGTCTGGGGAGGACATAATGAGAAAATCACAACCAACAATGAAGACACATGTTTCCTTCAGACACCAAGTCTGCAGATCCTGATCTTGGCCTTCCCAGCCTCTAGAACTGTAAGAAATAAATCTGTTGCTTACAAACCACCCAGTTTATAGCTTTCTGTTGTAGCTGTCTGGTGGACCAAAACACACACACACACACACACACACACACACCAATGCGTGCACACAAATATAGAAGGAAAAATGTTATTCATCTTAAATATGTATGCTGTTTCATGTTTGACATCTTCATGCTTAACGTGTGACATATTGTGTCCCATTTTATCCCCCAAACCAAGGCACATAACACTTTGGGGATCAGATGAAAACAAAATAAATATATGAACGTGACTTCTCAAGTTTCTCCTCAAACTGAGTGTGAAGAAATCTGGCTGTAGCCCTCCCTGAGCCACAGACTGAGTCACCGTGACTGGAACACTGACCTGACAGACACACCGAGGAACCCCCTCCCTGCCCCCACTCCCGCCCCTTGTGAGAAACCAGCTTGGACTCTAGAGAAAGAGTGGAGAGTTATTTCCCATCTTCCCAGCAAGGTGCAAGTCCAGGAAAGCCTCAGACCTGCAAGGGCCAGCCTGGAGCCTGGGTGAATGAACGAGATGAAGCAGAGTGGATGCTGCAAGCCAATCTCTGGCAGTGGCATCACCATCTTTGAGGTTCACCTTGGAAACACGTGAGCAGGAGGGAGCACCGCACCCTCTGAATCCAGGGGTGTTGGCATCAGTACCAGCATGTGCCCAGCTAGTTTGTGTGGGGAGCCAAGCACAACTTGTCCCTCAACCAAAGTGAGACTGACTTCCCCAGGAGGTCACGCACCCACTGGTTTTTCCAGCAAGCATTTTCCCAGAGAAAAAGGAATACTGCACAAGCCAGGGATGGCAAGTGTCTGTGCACCAGGAGACGGAGCGGTGACAAAATGAAGAACTCACGGTGCCTCTGATGGGACACAGCAAGAACCCCACCCCCCCCCAGAGGTCAGACCTGAACATTGCTTTTCAATAATTACTTTTGTTTAAATATTTTACCTCACTTAAAAAAAAAATTCCGAAGAGCTGACAACACTGGACCCATGTTCAGCGTGACAAGCTCATCGGCCTCTTTTCACCCACTGACAACTCTTGCCTGCTTTCTGGCCTTTCTCTAGTTCTCAGTTCCTCCCCAAGATTTTAAGAGGGATCTGTCTTGAAATTTGGTGCTTCTCTATTTATAATTGCAAGGACTTGGAAGCAACCTAAATGGCCCAAAACAGAGGACTGGGTGGAAAAAATGTGGTCTATATACACGAAGGAATATTACTCATCAATTAAAAATGACAAATTTGATGATTTTATGATACTATAGATGGACTTGGAAGAAATCATATTAGCAGAAACAAGTCAAAAAGAAAAAGACAGAAACCAATTGGTTTCACTAATACATGGGATAGAGGGAAAAAATAAAACAAAAGCCATGAGGAAAAGTCAAAACTAGCTAAGCACCAAACTGAAGCACACAACTTTGGGAAGGGGGGAAAGGGGAGGAATTGTGGGAAGGGTGGGGGGGGTGAATCCCTGGGGTTACAATGATGTGAAATTTAAATATAAATAAATTTTTTTTAAAAATGAAAGAATGAAAAGAAAAAAAAATGTGGTCCTTCTGTCTCTGTTGGAATTGTTTGTCCAGTGAGAGTAAGTGAGCTCTGGGTGAGGGTCTTAGAGGATTCTTCCTGGGATTAAATGCAGGCACTTGGAGACTGTTGCTTTGGATGAGTCAAGATTCTTGTCTCAGCTGACTTTGTGATCTCCATAGGCTCAAGATACTCGATAATAATATATAACAAGATAATAATATATAATTAAAAGTGCATAATGTATAATTAGTGAAATGGCACGAGAACCTTTTCTCAAGGCTACTTGTTTCACCACCAACTAAATGTTTGCATGCTTGTTGCCATTCCTCATAGTGGGAAATGACCTCCATGGAGATAGTAACTCTCCTTGTCTTAGAAGCCAGAACCCCACCGGAAGGAGGATAAGCAGAGCATCTTTCATCTGCACACCCAGGGGCCTGCTTCCCCCAAAACCATCATCTCAACCACCATGCAAGGTGATGAGATACCCACAGTCCTCGTCACAGTCGATACCAAGTCAGCAGCCCTTGGATTTTGCTAAGCAATAGATGGGACTCACAGCAGACCTGGTGTTCCTGAGCCTGGACCTTTTCTTCCACTGAATCCTCAAGCTGAAATAAGGGTGTGACTATTGGGGTGTGGAAGAGAGAGCAATGTTTCCTAGAAGGATCTATTATTTCAGATTCCAAGCAAATATTATGGATAGAAAAATGGGACAGCATCACTTAAAACTTTTTTTTTTCTTTTTGAAGATGACTGGAGGAAAGGGGACAATCTCAGTTAGCCTGACCCTGAGACAAGATACTGGGAGGACATGGTTTAGTTGGGAGACAATGCTAGAAGTCATGGTGAGGAATTAGGAAAGGGAGATAGGAAACAGCAGGAAGCCAAATAGCCGGTATATTAGTATTAATGACAGGGTTACTCCTGGGCAGCTGGAAGTCAACCCTACATGGGAACCTTCTGACATGTGTAGAACAGTCTCGGTGTTGTCTACTAAGTTGCAAGGAAGCTGGGGCAATTATATATAAACTTCTGCCTCTTGTGGTTGAAAGTGACTCTGTGACACATTTGCTCTGTGTCATTCTGGCCTGCTATATGCAGGAGCCAAACACAATCCTATGGCCATTCTTGGGGTATGGCCACACGTGGGGTAAGAAGTCATTGTATTAGGAAGTATCCACCCAAGATTCAAAGGAGTTTGGGGCTGAACCAAGAGGATGTTGGTTGGGTACTAATCTCATAGGTAAAAGGGATATTCTGGTTCACCTTGCTGGAAAAATCAGTAGTAAGGTCTATACACACACAAAGAAATTAGTTACAGGGCATAGTGTTAAGTCTTCTAGCTACTCTATCACCTATTATTTTTACTCCATTGCTGGCTCCAAATAGAACCAAGATGGCAGCAGTGCCCTTTTCCCCTCCATCATTTCAGACTCCCTTTTAATAGGAAATGTTTCCCCAGAGCTCTTATCTTTAGAGACACATACTGAAAACTATATAGATGAAATGATATAATATTGGGCATTTGCTCCCAAATAATCCACTGTGGGTAGTGAAATAATGAAAGAAGATTGTCTACGAATTGATAAATGCAGGCGCTGGGTGGTAAGTATATGATGACTACTTCTTTATTATTATACTCTTACCCCCATTTTTGTATGTGCTGCACATTCTCTATAATAAAAAGTTAAATTTTATAAAAAGAATCTCTTTCACTCAAATTTGAGTACAGTTGGTTACCTCGGGTCGGGAAACCATCCCTGAACCATTTCTTACAAACGGGAAATAATGAACACAATGGACCAAGACTGAGTCAGGCCCTTCACCTCGGAACTACAGGAAAATCTCCATAAGAAATGCAAGGGCCACACTGGTGTGGGGTTAGGGGGAGGGAGCTTGGCATGGGTAAATCAGAGGGAATTACCAAAAGAAAATTAATGAATGATCAGTATAAAAATATAGGAGTCCAATATATAAGGAGAATGAAAAAATGGTGGATAATAGATATTTCTGCACAACCAGCACTCCTCCCCATCCTCTAAGCCCTGTGGATTGGTCATCCCTTGTTCTGATGCCATATATATGACCAAGTCGGTCTAGCCATTGAGAGGCAGACTGTGGTGATTGGTGCAGGGATGGGCACATGACATCAGACAGGGCCAATGGAAGCAAATTTTCTAGCCTATTCTCGAGCACTCCTCCTTGAGGTAGCTAAGCTGATTAGTGAGTATTTTTATATCGCCTGAGAAAAATCTGCCAAAGAATGAGTTTGACATGGAGGAAAGCAGGGCTAGGAACTAGAGAGAAGAAAGCAATCTACATGAATAGTTCCTGATGAATTTTCACAACCATGAGAGTTTAAGACAAGATGAGCGACTCATTGTTGATTCATAGTGCTGGAGAGAAACCACCAGGAGTCTAGTTTTGACCAGTGGAAAGTGAGCATAAATGAAGTCACATTCAGGTCAACATTCCTAAAAAGAAGTCCCTTGTTCCTTCTGCTGCTGATTGGATACAGAAGACAAGGAGATCTTGGCATTAAATGAATCACGATATAGCAATATTCTGGATCCCTGAATCACCACATGGAAGAAAGTTGTTTCAGTAGGAACACTGTTAGGTGGACAAGAAACAAACTTGTACTGTTTTTACCAGTGAAATTCTGGGACTAATTTGTTACAGCATCTACCATTCACCCTATATACTTTGAGTTTAAATGTGCTTAGTTCCACACGATGAGTATCTTGTTGTTCTTCAAAGACAAGAGAAAGATTTTCCTCCTATCATTTATAAATTGTTCCCATGCCCAATATCTTTGAATAATTCATTAGTTTTTAGAGGTCAGGGGCTAGTCCTTATTCATCTCTTTTGCTTCTACATCATTTCACAAAGAGTAGATCAGAAAAAAATGAGAGAAAAATAATTCATTCAAAGAAGGAAAGAGTGTTTTGTTTTGTTTTTTTCAACCCAGTGGTTCTCAACTAGGAGCAATTTTAACCTCAGGGGACATTTGGCAATATCTGGAGACATTGAGGTTGTCACAGTTGGGATGCTAGTAGCATTAGTGGAGAGAGGCCAAAGATGTTACCAAATATTGTACAATGCCCAGAACAGTCCCCTACAACAAAAAGTTTCCTGCTCAAAAGAGTGCTGCCAAAAGTAGTCAATAGTGCTGAGGTTGACAAATTGTGGCCTAACCTGAGGTTCCCCACAACTTGACCACGTCATCATACTGTTTCTTTCTCAGTTCTCCTCTTACTCAACTCTGCTGGGTGCTGAAACTAGCACACATTCTCCTTAGGAGGGAAGGAAGAAAGGGAGGGGGGAGAAAGAGAGAGAGGGAAACAGAGAGAGAAGCAACCAGGCAGACTCCATACTTAACCACATGGGAAAACAGATCTTCTGTCTGAAAGACACCCATGATCTCTGTCTCCTTCTTCCTATGCAGATGTTTGGGCTTGCCAAGGCAAGAGATCCATTTCAGTTAGCTCAAAAAAAGAAAAACACCTGTTTACTGTCAACATGCATGCAATTTGCAACTGAAAAACCTTCAAATTCTCACTCTCTGTCTCTGCCCATAATCACTAAGTTCATCTTTCTGAAGTCTCCCCCTACCAGCCCTACCCACGTCTTCCCTGATTATTCCTATCTTCAGCCAACCATGGGTCCCAGCTCAATAAGGGCAACTGAGAAATCCTGCCCAATTTCTGATCTGTAGCCCCACTCTCCATCAAGCTAATCTTTCCAAGCCCAGTCACAGATGTTGTAAGTCATCAGAGAGTATGTGGCTTGCCAGCTGCCCTTGAATTGTTCCCCACCCTTGGTTAGACCAGCCCTACCCAGGAAAAAGAGGTAGAGCTCCAGATGGGAGGGCTGTGAGCAGGGCAGCCACTAAAACCGACACCTCTAGCACACCTCTTGCATACACGCCTCCATGCTGAGAGATGCAACCAGAGAGCTGAACTGAGCTACCTGCAGGATGATACTATCTCTGATGCTGGAGGTCGCCTAGTCATTTTATCCCATGTATTGGCATGCACTCCTGCTGGGGGTGGGAGGGCTGGAGGGTTGTGTGGAAACACCTTCCTAGAGGATCACCGCTTTTGGTCTGGAGGTCAGAAGCTGCATGGGGAGAGCCAGGGGGCTGTACATATAACATTCAGATGATAACCTAGGCAGCTACCGCCTCTGGCATCACCCTCAGGGGCGACGGCCAGCAGAAGCTGGGATCTGCACCTCATACTCAGTGCCGCTGACCATGAAGTCATACTACTCGCAGGAAACTGGGGGATGCAGAGCCACCAGCTCATCCAGCGCCGACATGCCGGCTGCCAATGCCAGCGAAAGGCACCAGCAGGGGTTTCCAGGCCACTCTGCCTGCACTGAAATGATGCCATTCCTTTCACTGCACAGGAATGTGGGGGTTTCTCTAAACTATGAGTCATAGCAAAGCATCCAGGCAAACATGGAGCGAAACCTGTTCTCCCTGGGAGAGGAGGGTGAGCAGATGCTAAAACTTCTGACACTCCCGTACAGCACTGCTCTTGGCTCATTTACACTCAAGAAGGAAGATCTCAAGTATCGGAGATACTGTCAGCACAAAGCAGGTGGGAGAGGAAGCCAAATCTGCATAAAAATCTGCATAAAAAGCCCAGAGTCCTGCAAACTGGAGGGGAAGGCGGGTCAGTAACAACAGAGGGAAAGGCTGCTTCCAGGCTCGCGTGTTCTCTGCACAAAGGCTGTGGTCACCAAGCAGTGTCAACTAGGCTGGCATTCACTGGATGCCCTTCTCACTGGGCACCCCCAGCCATGAACCTGGGATCCCAATGACAGCTACATCACTTGTCCAGTTGCACCCAGACTCCAGAGCTTAAGCAGCAAAATCCCTGATGACTGCTGGCCTGGGGTCAGAAAGCATTATGCACCTCCCCTAGCCAGAGCCAAAAGCCTGGGACGAAAGCTGGCACCGAGTAAAAGGGCCCCTATTTAGCAGCTGCCGTCCGCCCTGCAGCTTCTTAGATCTGGAGGAGCATTAATCTCAGGGAAATCTTGTTCAGGAGACTCTGGTTAAGGCAGCTACCAAAGGAAGGGTGGGGACCTGCAACCGGAGGGAACAGGGCATCAGGCTAGGCTATTCAGAAGGAGCTATTTTCTCTCAAATCCTGTAATTGCCTGGAGCATGTGATCTTTTTGAAGGTCATTAAAGACAAGCTGCTGTCAGATTCCTCCCAGAAAGTTTTGCTTTGATGATGTTCCTGATGCTTATTTCCTAAAAGGCTCTTTCTGGCCCTAAAAGAAAAAGAAGTGGTGACGCGGTTGAGCATTTGTTAAAAGGGATTCAATAAAGACCCGGTGCTGTGTAGGATGCCAAGTAGCATGAACATGGCGCTGTGACCTTCTTGGGCCCCTGCTGGAGGGTCAGACTTCGGGACACCAAGGCCTGGCCTATCCCCTATGGGTCCCCAGAGAGGTGACTCAGAGACAAGAGACATCAGTGGTCTCCCAAGCTGCCACTCGTGCTTTTGTGATGCAAACACACCACAGACATCTCCAAGTGGGCACCTCGCCACCCACCCGGGGGCACTTCTGGGCTGGGAGAGGAAGAGCTTCTTAAACACTGCTCTGCAGGTCTGGAAGGATTCGGGTAGCTAAGAGAGCATCTACGAGGACCTAACAAAAGGAAGAACTGGAGTGGAAAGCCACCTGGGGGTGGTGGCTGGAGACAGAGCTAGCAATGCCAGCCTTTCCAAGCAAAGGCAAAGTGCAAAGTGTTTCCCCCAACATGGTAAGACGGAGCCTCTCTTGGCGCAAAGGCTCTCTTTGTCCTCAGCACACGGGCAGAGGTGCGAGCCCCCGGCAGCCCGCGGTGATGGTGGCCTGCTCCCTCCAGAGAGGCTTTGCCAAGCCCTCACCCGCAAGCCGGCTGCGTCCAGCATCCCAACTGAGGGGCTCCCCAACGACTCAAGTAATGCTCTGTCAACAGTAGTCCGTGCACAGCAAGAGCCTCCCGTTGCTGTTTTTAAGCCTAGGATCAATTCTGCAAGCTCAGCTTGCTTTTATTTTGTTGAAGGGACTAAATGAATGTGTTATCACTCAACCCTCCAAGGCGGCCACGTTCACGCCCAAGCGTGTAGGATACAAACCCTGGTCCTGCACAGAGCCTGAGGCTCTGCCTCTCCAGTCTGCCCTTCGGAAAGAGGGCGCTGAGCTTCTCACAGCTGCCTGAGCAGAGCACCTCGCACTGCCACCCACAAGAAGACTGGCGGCCATGTTCAAGTGCAGATTCTGACCCAGGAGACGGGGAACCGAGAGGCGGGGCCTGGGGCTGGGCCTTTTCTCCTAGAAGAGGCCACAGCTGCTCTTTCATGAGTTGAGACGTTCTGGGGGAGTTTGACTTAAGTAGCCATTAGCAGGTGCGCGGTGGTGGAGCCCTCAGCTCTGAAGTCACATCTCCTGAGTCTGCACCCAGCCTCCACTCCTTACTATTTCTAACTTGACTTGGCCCTCGGTTTCCTTATTTGCAGCAGCGTTAAGTGAGAGTTGCTACGCGCTCAGCCCACCACAGAATCATCAGCCAGGACAAGCCGCTGCTGCTCAACTGCATAGTTCCCTTCGGTCCATTTCCTTTCCGACCAAGAAAACCCAGGAGACTCTCCAGAGAACGTGAAATCAAAAGTCTCAGACCCTTACAATCAACCAATCAGGTGATAGTCTTTTTTTTTTTTTTTTGAGACTAGGTCTCGCTATTTTTGCCTGTGGAACTGCAGGCTCATGTTGCCTGGGGTACCACAGACTCAAACAATCCCCAGCCTCAGCCTCCCAGGTAGCTGGGACACATGTGTGTGCCACCACACCCAGCTTTTTTTTGGGAGGGGGGGACTAGGTCTTGCTACGTGCCCCCGGGCAGGACTCGAACCACGATCCCTGGTCCCGGCCGCAGCTTCCTAGGCTGCCACTTACAGGCATGAGCCACCATGCCCAACCATGGTGATAGTCTTTTAAAACAGCACAGTCCTGCCAGCTGATTGTATCGCTAGGATGTCCTTTGATCTAGGGCTCTGCCCAAAGTGCATACACTCCAATAAGTAGGCCAGGCTGTCTTGGAGAAAGAGAGCTGGGTTCCAGTCAGGCGACACAGCATGCAAAGTCACCTCTGCCAGCCTCTGCATCCTCACCTGGAAAGTGGGAAAACGAACACACATGCAGGATGCTGTGGGGATTAGCATCATGTGTGCAAAGTCCCTTCCTCGTGTGCAACAGACTCTCAATCACTGGAGGCTGTTAACACACCTGCCATGGAAACGCCACACACAATGACCAGCAGGAGAGGAAACCAACAAAACTGCCACCTTCTCCTGGATAACTCTATTCATCCATGAGACCTTTGCCAACCCGAAAAGGATGAAAAATGAGGGCAGGATGGCTTAGTGCTTTGGGCAAAAGCTTGTCCATGGTCTTAGATACAGGACAGTACTGAAATGACTAGATGTGCAAGATCTTTCTATATGGCCCAGACGAGAGTGAGCAGAGAAGTGTTAGGAAGAGGCAACCACAATTGCCTTCCGAGGCAGTTATCCCAACATCCAGCCTATTTTTCAACTGGCCCACGTGCCAGCTACTGTACAAGACTTTCAGTGGTGAGCCAGACAGAGGCACCACATGCCAGGAGCACCCTCCCTTGTGTGGAGGAGTCAGACACTGGGCGGCCAGTGGGAAGCGAACACTTAGACTGAGCAGCCCGACCCTCCACCTTGGGGTCTGCACTCCCAGGACTAAGACGTTCTGACATCAACTTCCTGGCAGCCTCCCTCATCTGCACGAACCCAAGACATGACAGGGAGAGGCAGACATTCCCCTCCTGTGAATCTGAAAACCCAGAGCAAAGCAATATAACCCCCACGTCCCTGAGCGCAGCCGGCCAAATGGCCCTGACCCCCAAGTGTCTAGCTAAAGCCTAGGTCTGTCTCCACAAGGCTCAGTGGCCATACAAACAGGCACCCTGAGAAAGGAGGGGGGGGATCTGCCCCCTCTGCCAAGAAACGCAGGCATCCTGCCAAGAGGGGGCCGGGGAAGAAGTGGGGGCAGGCGGATGTTGGAAGGCAAGTGCTTCCTTGTCCTCAGCTCACTAGAGTACAGCGAGTTCTCTCCCACTCAGAACAGGAGGTCTGACACATTCACACCTGCAGGGAAACCGGGGGACAGGCGGTGGGAGATAAAATGAGGACGTGGGAGCATCCAAATCCAACATGCAGAACGGAGGTGCCTATACCCCCCCCACTTCCCGCCAAAATGAAGGGGGACCCTTGCGGGAAAGCCCCTTCCAACTGTACCACCTCCAGAGTTAAGTGAGAGTTGCTAGGCGCTCAGCTGATGTACAAACGTTAGACAGAGCCCCTTAACACCATGGGGGTCCTGACTGACGTCACTCTGTTTCGAGTAGTTTATTAGTGGGGTCCCCATGTCAGGGGGCTCCCTGGTGTTTTACTCATTCGCCAACTTTATTCCTCCTCAGTTGCTGATCCTGATGCACTTTCTTCATGGTGCTTCTTGAACCTTCTGAAAGGGCCACAAGGCCATCATGAAATTCTGCCCAATATACAACCTGTCTTTGATGTATGGTTTCTAGGATCTCCATGAATCACCTGCTTGAGGCTCATGTGCTTGAAACACCTCAGACACTCCTTCTTACCTGAAGCTGTGGTTTGGTCTCCAGGGCCGATCTGCTCCTGTCAGGTTGTGAGCAGATTCAGGGCCTTCCAAGCCCCGCGCTGACATCCTGACGTCCCATCAATAATGGACAGTCTCTTTGTGGCCTGGAGGTGGCCCAAGTCCCTGTCACCCAAAACTCCCTGTCCCCCCATTCACCCTCATACTTATCTCCACCCCCTCCTGTCTAAGTCTTCCTGACAGCAACCAGAGCCAAGAATCCCTCACAGAGACTCTGCTTTCTTGGTTTCAAAAGCAACTGCTTTGACAGAGATGGGGAGTCTTTGGGGGTGTTCACTGCATGTACATTCAACATGAATCACCTGTGAGCTGCGGCTCCCAGAGCCGTGTGGAGCCCTCACACTCATCACGACATAGCCTCACCTCTGCTCCTTTGCAGGTGATCTTCCTCCACCTCAACGCCCCCTCCAGCATCGCACATCCCTCGGAGGGCCAACTTCCACTCGCATTCCACCACAGCTCAACCATCACCACCTCTGCGAAGCCCTCACTAACAGTGGCCAGGACAGACAGCCTCCAGCAAGAACCCGCACCCAACACCGTAACTGCATGATCGCGTAGAACTGCCTGTTGACCTATCTGCCATGCTGTCTTTAACAGAATGACCCAGCATGACAGTTCCCTGAGCAACTAACACAGAGCTGGGCACAAAGTTCATGGTCAACATGTATTGGGGGGGGGGTCCATGGATCCGCTCAGGCCTTAGTCAGGCTCACCCTTTGTTCTCTGCAAAAGCCACCCTGGGAGTACCAGGGTAAAGAGCTTCATCTTGCCCAAAAAGAGATCTGGCCTTCACCCATGACTTCTCCTAACCCCTCAGGATGGCATGACTGAGAGGACTGCTTCTATCTGCCTGGGGCCTTGGCTCATACTGGCAACAATGGCAACAATAGGACTGAGGAACAGTCATTGGGTCACAGTATCTGTTCAGCTGGAGGCTGAGGCCACTGTGGGTAGCCAACTACAGACCCTGTACTCTAGGGGCCAAGGATCAGAAGCGCTTCCCTGGTTGGCAACACTTCCTGTCCACACAACATTTCCAGGGAAGCAGCATTGTCCGTGACTCTATGGAAGAGGCCGGCTGGGAGCTTCCACCAGGAGAGTTAGGACTTCCCTCAACTCTGCCCCCATGAACCTCTGTCCCTGGCTTATTTTAGTTCCTTCCTTGGGCCATAACAACCATGAATCATGGGACTAATCACTTCAGTGAGTTAGCAGTGGATGAGCAGTGTGAAGGGTGGTCTTGGGAACCTCCAACTATGAGGAATAAGAATAGTTTTACAGATGGTTTCCTCCCCCCAACTTTAGCAGCTCCATCTTGAGACTGTTCTGAAGGGAATGGCTGAAATAACTGCTCATCTGGAAAATGGGAACCATGAGGGACAGGCCTGAGGCATGGATCGCCGAGACTGGCAAGACCGCCATTGCGGGTTCTCCATTCATTAAAACCGGCCTTGGAATACAGAATGTTCCGCTCTCTCCCCAGCCTTCCAGCATGGAGATGGGCAGCACTCTCAAGGCAAGAGACTGAATCATGAGTGCCTGCCCACTGCTCCCCCACTCTTTAACAGATGACTGGGCAAAAAATAGAAGAGAATCCCTCCTTCAAAAATATCTTCACATGCTAAATGTCTCTAAAAAGCACCATGTGCCAAGCTAGTTTGCTAAGAGACAGATGCAGAACAGATGCAAAGGCCCACGAGGTAGCTGAGAAGTTAACGAAATTTTCTTCAACAAGAGGAAGGGAAAGTTTCTCTGGAGCATAATATGATTAAGGAAAACCCGATGCAGTGGGAGAGCTAGGGAGAGCCTCGTTCCCAGTGAGGAACAAAAGCAATTCTCTCCATGCTGCCTCAAAGCAGATATAAATAAGTGTGTGTGTGTGTGTGTGTGTGTGTGTGTGTGTGGTCAGTCCATCCTCATGGCCAAAGCACACATAAACAAGTGTGTGTGTGTTGTCTTTCTATCCCTATGGCCACGCTACCCGTCCATTTGACAGATGTTTATTAAGCACCTACTATGTGACAACTGTCCACTTAGAGTACAAGATGCAAGGGAAACCAAGACAGGTAAGCTCTCTGCTCTCAAATGGAAAGATATTCCAATGGGATGAGTCAGATTAAAACATTACAAAATAATACTTAGGTAGAGATATGGTACAGAAGTAAATGGAGCCAGGAATATAATTAAGCTGGAAGGGTGGAGGCAACATCCCCTTGAGTGCTCAAGAAACACGGAGAAGAGGCAGCAATGTTGAAGATAAACTTGAACAATGAAAAGCAGCCAACATTTAGCTGTTCAAACAACAGACCTAGGAGATCTAAGGGGAAGAAATTCCAGGCAGAAGGAACTAACGGTGCAAAGGCCCTGAGGTGAGCATGAAGGCTGCTCAGGGAGGAGGAAGAAGAAACCAAGGGAAAGGAGAAGAGGATTTTGGTCTGCGAGCTGATTCTTTTACACCATGTCAAGGAATTGATTTTTCATTCTTGGCAGAATAAACAGAGCTATAAGGAGATGTTAGTAAGGATTAGTATGATTAGATTTACAGGTTTTGTTGTATTGTTCATAATCACTTGGGCAGCTGGGTCATGTATCGACTCTAGGATATCAAGACTGGAAACAGCCCTGTTGGAGGATTTGCTGTCATTCAGAGGTTCACATAAGTTGCGAAGACAGAAAAATGTCTCATGGCTACATTTTGAAAGCAGAGCTAGCTGCACTTGCTGACAATTTGGATAGAGCCTGTGAGAGGGACAGAAAGAAATCAAAGATGACTCCTAGGTTTGTAGCTTGCACAGCTCAGTGGAAAGTGGGGCTGTTTACTAAGACAGGGAAGGTGGAGGGAGGCAGGGGATTGAAGACACACTAAAATGAGAAAATGAGACTCAGAAAAGCTGGGAGGCTAAATTCAAGGTCACATAGCTGGGACTTGATAGAGGCAGGGTTTAAACACAAGACCCCGCGACTCTAGGGTATGATTCCAAAGTCGAAGGTGAATTTCCATGCCAGGTTCAGAAAGGAGTTGCGGGGAAAATCCAATCAGTAACCCAGGCAAATTCAGGGCCAGCCACACGGCTGATCTATTTTCAGCACCCATTCTTGTGAAGGCTACTTGTGGAATCACAGAATTAATAGAATTTTTGAGCCGAGCAGATCCTTAGGCTCAAAAGGGCACCTGCATCTTTGCGAATAGGATTCACCCAACCTGAGGAGGTGGGGACGGTGGGCCAGGAGGTAGGCCAGGGTTCAGAGTGGTCTTTGCCTTGACCGGAGCTCCAAACACAGACCCCTTTGCCAACTCATCCTATCGGCTTCCTCCCCGCTGTCAAAAGGAACAGGACATTATATAAACCTTCTGAAATGCCAAAAGGAGGAAATCTATATTTAACTCCCCTCCCAGCATCTAAACATCACGTGATGGAATGTTGAGGCTCCAATTCAACAATATTGAGTAACAGGGATATAACCCAAGGGACTCTCCCCTCCTCCCTTCTCCTCCGACTTCCTGTCTCCAGCCACCCACTGTCATATCTTCATTAAGGAAGTTCAGGAGCAGCATGGCTCAGGCAGATTCCCGGGAAAGCAAACAGCTGGGGGAGTCAAAGGATTATGCTAATAGAGATGCTATTAACACAGGCAGAGCTACCGGGGAGCTGGGCCTGGGAGCCAGTTCTGGCCTCTGCCACCCTTGAGCATTTGGAGAACAAGTATGGGGACTGAGGACTAAGGGGAAGAAGGCAGCTATATAAAAACCAATGCCCTCAAGGCTGCCGAGGCAAATGAAATGGAACTTCAGCTACTGCAGCTCCTCAGCTGGGACCTCTGTGAGAAAGGTGGCGATCTAAAAGAAGAAGAAGAAAAAACGCCCAAGCCCATCTACGAGATTGCAGGAGCCAGGATGATAGAAGAAACAGCAGGAGCTTATCAAGGAGGCATGGAGTAGGCCTCCTGAACACACTTATACACTTATTGACCAGCATGTGTGCTGCGGGCGATCAATAAATATTAAACACAGAGGCTGGTGGAGGACAGGTTTTAATGAGGCCAGGGCGCAGAATGGGCTGTCCTGGTGGAGGACACGGAGGTGCTAAGCAACCGGCCTCATCCTGTTGGCCCAGGTGCGCTCGGTGATGAAAAGAAAGCTGAGCAACTCGTGAAAATTCGTGGACAAGCTGAAAGCTGAGGGTCTTCCCCAGCAGGCCTCGGGTATAGGGTTCCAGTGTTGACTGACCATCCCTTCCATTTTAAAAGATCCCCCACAAAGGAATATTATTCAGCCACAAGGAAGAGCAAAATGCCGTTTGTGGCAAAATGGAGGGAGTCCGGAGGAATTAAGTATGGTCATGCAAGACAGAAAGGCATTTCCATAGTGGAGGATTTGACAAAGCAAAGCACTTATAAAACTGAGCTGTTATTAACAAATGAGGCTTCTCCCCTGGTCTAGAAGACCCAAGACTTCATTTCGAGATGCCTTTTAGGAGTTCAAGGCATCCCTCCCCACACTACGGAGAGGAGAGGAGGGCCAAGAACTGGGGGCATTGGTCCCACAGCAGGGCTGCAAAGTGAGACAGAGGAGATGATCTACAATGGCCACTCATGGATGCCTGTATCCAGAGAGACTTCTTCACCAACACTGGCAGGGGGCGTGACCCCTAAATCTGATGCCAGAACCATAAGATAAAGCAGCAAAACAACAGAGATGGGATTGGAGAAGACAACCTCCAGTGAGAGAGCATGGACAGACCACAAATAGATATAGACTGGCTGCCCAATGCAATCTTAAAACGGAAAACCCACCAGCAAGGCTCACCTGGTTCCAACAGCACAGTCCCTCACCCAACAAAAGAGCACTGCTACAGGAAGGAAAGAGACTAATGGACTCAGCACAGATGAGTAAACAACAAAGAATGGGGTTTGAGAGAATGGAGGGGGCACCAGAGGGAAGGGGGAGGTATCCCGAGAATCATTTACCAAGGTTGTGATTCAAAGAAAATTAATTGATTGATTGATTAATTAATTAAAAATAAAAATAAAAAATGAGACTTCTGAGCCTGAGAGGGATGGGAAGGGAGGAAGGAGCAAAGAGGCATAAAATTTATTTTTTTGCTACAAAAATTCAAAAATTCCCAAGATGCAGCAATAAGTGACAGGCAGAAGGGCACGTCAGCCTCAGGGAATTCCCAGGCTACTGGGGGAGACACAGACACACTGACAACACTCAGGGAAATACTTCATGACGTTAAGACCTCAGAGGAAAGGCATCCAGAGAAGACAGGAAGAAGTAGCTTTTGAACAAAGAAATGAAGAATCAAAAGATAGTTGCCAATTCAGTGTAGAAGGCAGAAGGGCCCAGGGAGTCACTCTGCACGTGGTGCTCCGGTATCCCTAACCACCAAGGATGCTATGTTGTCCCTAATGTCACTCACTTTGCCTGGAGTTCCATGATGGGAAGAAGAATGCCTCATTGTTAATAGTATTCTGTTGTTGTTTAGTTATTACTGTTATCGTTATTCTTTTAATTATGAGTAGTTATTATGAGTACTATGCTAAGCATTTTACACACATTGCACTCTTTTTTTTTAATAATCAAATAGTTTATATATATACATTTCAACATTGCACTCTTTTAAGTCCTGTTTGTCTATAAGAATGTTACTATGACTCCCATTTATAAGTGAGGAGATAAAGGTCCAGAGAAGTAAAGCAAGCTGCCCAAGGTCAGAGTCAGCAAAAGTGGCAATGCTGATTTGAGCACCAACACACTTAGACACCTGCTGTATCACTTTTAGACACCTATTATGTCACTTTTCGACACCTACTCTATCACTTTTCAGCAGGCATCACATCCACCATATGTAAAACCTTGTGTTCATCTGTGCCCATCAGAACCACCATATGTAAAGTTTCATGCTGAATGATGTCTTTGTGGCCTTCCAACTTACCTGTTTATGTTGTCCATCTCCCTCAACAGTCACCCTTCAAAACCTAGTTTATAGATAAGGGAATATGACCTTGGACAAGGGGTTTAAACGCCAGACTCAGACTAGCTTTGTCATTTCAGACAAGCTTTTTTAAATATCAATGCTTCAGTTTCCACAACCACAAAATGAGGGTAACAATACTCAGATCCTGAAGGTTTGCTGAAAGAACTGAACAAGACAATGTGTTTAAAGCGTATAGTAGAAGGCCCAGCACATAAGTTGTGCTAGTTTCCTACCATTACTATAACAAGTTACCACAAGTTAGTGACTTAAAATAATACATATTTATTATCATAGCATTCTAGATGTCAGAAGTCTAAAACAGGTAGGTAGGTCTTCCTAGAACTTTCTTCTGGGAGTTTTTGGGGGACATTTTTATCTTTTCCAACTTTCAGAGACAGCCTGCATTCCTTGCCACCTCACTCTGAATTGTATGTCCACTACCACACCCTCTTCGCTCATCTCACCCCACTTTCCTCTGATTGGGATTGCAATGAGCCTATCCAGATAACCTCAAGATGGAAAAAGTCTAATCACATCTTCACAGTCCCATTTGCCATATAAGCCTCCTTGGGTTTCAGTTTTTTTCACATTCAGGAGGGTACCGGCAGGGTAGATGGAGAGGCATTACTCTACCTTCCACAGTCCACACTCCGCCACCCCCAAGATCTGTCCCACGTACAGAGTACATCCACCCCAAAAGTCTCAACCTGGTACAGCATCAACTCAAAATCTAAAAGCTTCACCTACATCTCAATAGCTCAGAACTTCCAAATCTTATCATTTCAATCTCATAAATCATGTAGGTATGAGATTGATACAATCCAGCCTAGGGCAAAATGTCTTCCATCTGCAGATTCATAAAACTGAAAGTTAAATTATCTGCTTCCAAAATACAACCGTGGAGCAAGCTCAGGACACTGATTGCAAGCACTCCTACTCAAAAAGGAAATAATGGAAAGAAAAAAAAATTTGATAACTTTAAAACCAGACTTTACCTGCAACATTTTGCTTGGAAATCTCCTCAGATAACTACCTGAGTTCATCACTTACCAGTTCAATCACCACAGAACTGGTGCAACACAGCTTAACTACTTGCTGCCACTGTGTAACAAAAGTCCCCTTCCCCGCCCCCTCCCTCCAGTTTCCAATATCATGTTCCTCACTCTAGCCCCACTTGCAATGTCCTCACATCTATATTAACACTTACAGTTTGTTCAGAATGATTCTTCTCTAAGATGATATGTTTCCTATGATTTTTTTCTCTTCTGAGTCATCAACAGAATTATTAGCATTCCTATTTCAACTAATAGCGTATTCAAGGAAATAGAAACTTTTTCTATGATTCTTCTAATCTCTACCCATTGCCCTCTTCCACATTTGTCACTATTTCTTACAGCATCCTCCCACCCTGCATGAGTCAGGGTTCAATCAGAGAAACAGGATGAGACCTATACACAGAGGTGTATTAGGAGGAATTAGCTCACACAACTATGGAGAATGGCTAGACCAGTCTGAGAGCCACAGGCCACAAGCTGAAGCTTCCATGCTCAGATGGAATTCTCCTTCTTCATAGAAGCTTCAGCTTCACTAGGAAGGTCTTGACCTGACTAAACCCAGCTCACCCAGATTAATAATCTGATCATGTTATCATCAATAATCGCCCACATAAAATAAGCTCCCTTAAAGTCAACTGGCCACAGATATTTAGCCACATCTATAAAACACCTCTTGATCACATCTAGATTAGCGTTAATTGAATAAAGACCCAGCTGACTGACAGCTGACAGCTCAGTCAGGTTGACACATAAAACCAACCATCATTCACTAACCATCATGCTCTATTCCTGCTAGAATGGATAGCACGGACTTGCATTTAGATCTGTATCCCGGGTCCCAGGTCCCAGATCCCAGGGCCAGAGTGGGCACACAAAAGTGAAAAGTTTCCAGGCAAACAGGCTTATCTTTTCATCACTTCCCATCACTCACCTGCTTCCACTCCTGCCCCACACCATCCAACCCCGGAGATTTGGAAATTATCCTGTTGTCCTTTCCTCTAAGAAAACTCATCATTTTATCCCTTGGGAAGCCAATATTACAAACACTGGAGCATAATAACCCACAGCACAGACTCTGTAACCTCACCTCTTCAACAGGTGAAGGCTAAAACGATGAAAATCCAAGAGTAATTCTCTCGAGTCCACAAGTAGAAACAGGAGTTCAAATAGTCACAGAGCCTGCAAAGGTAAAACTCATTTGCAGTCAAGTTTTATTGAAACCAATTCTTCCAAGAAAATCAAAAGGGTAACATTACAGCCATCCCACCTCAATGATAGGCATCTGGAGTGCTTACCCACAGCTTCTACCACTGTCTGTTCCCAGCACCTTCATCTCACCTTCAGTGAGTGTGATCATGCAGTATTTGTTTTTCCGAGTCTGATTGGCCTAGTGACTTCCAGGTCCATCCATATTGTGTCAGGAATTCCTTCTTTTTTAAGGTTGAATGCTAAATAGTTCACTGTATATATGCCACATTTTCTTTGTCAATTCATCTGCCAATGGCACTTCAGTTGGCTATTATAAATAGTATTATCAACCTCAGAGTATAGAGGTTTATTCAAGGTGATTTGAAGAGATATATATGAGAAAGATGTCGTAATTCAAGTACTTCTATAATGGGACAGTTCTATTTTCAGCCTTCTGAGAAACTTTCATACCATTTCCCACAGTGGCCACACCATTTGCATTCCCTACAACAATGTATGAAGGGTTCCATTTCTCTACCTGCTCCCCAAAACCCATCTCCTGCCTTTTTTATGCTTACCTAACAGGTATAAAGTGATATATATTATGCTTTTTTGCAAGAAACGGGACTTTTCTAATCAACAGGCATGAAGTTTCAGCTGAGCAAGTCCTGCTTAGCTGTACAACATCACACCTAGTCAGCAAAATGTATTTGCTCTTAAAAATGTGCGAAGAGGGTGGCACTCAGGTTAAGTGTTCTTTCTACAAGAAAGATGTTAACAATCAAATCTGTGCCACTCCATGGTCACACCTAGACCCACCTCACATGTTCATATCTTGGTGGTTCCTTTGTTCCTACCTTCACCATCTTCATTGGAAGCAAATTGTACGAACCTGGAGACCTGCATTGTCACACGTTCACCAGACTTCCCCGCACACCATGACCACCTTGACCTACCATCCCAACCTTCCAACAGAATGCAAGATCAAGTTCAAACTCCTATTCAAGCATTCAACCCTTCCTATATGCTATTCCCTTACTAGCTTTCTTGTCCCAGCCCTGGCCTCTGCCTACTCAATCCCATCAAATGCCACCTTTCCTCTTTTCAAAATTCATGAAGCATGTCTATTCTGTGTGAGATATTGCACACACTATAGATTCCTCCCCTTTGAAATGGAGATGATCACAGGTTTGTGAAGAGTATGAATGAGAGTATAAAATGCTTAGCAAAGGACATTCTGGATGAACATGAACTTGTTGTTATTATCATGAACTCAACAAGTATCACTAGGACCCACCTGTCCTATACACACATGCTCAGTCACACTCCCAGTTCCTGAACAGGACTTCTTCCCCTCCAGCTGGACAGTCCCTTTGAGACTATGGCCCCTACAGACACATGGTGAGTCTTGGACATAGAATAAAAAGGACAGTAGTAAGAATTCAAGCCCTAGCAGATGACGATTCATGGACCATGGGCTCTTCTTCCAGTCAGGTCTAGCTCCTATTAGTGTGTGTGGTGGTTAGGAATGCAGATTCAGAAGTCAGGGTGAGCTGGGGTGAATGCTAGGTCCAAGAGCTGACCAGCTGTTTGGCTGCTTTGCTTTACTTCAGTTTTCTCATCTGCCGAATGGGGTTAAGAATACTGACAGCATCACAGAGTTGGGATAGAGATTAAGTGAGATATTTAAAGCATTTGGCACAATGCCTGGAACAAAATTAATTTTCAGTACATGCCAACCACTGTCATGACGATTACTACGCCATCATTATCAGGTGGTTTTGAATGTAGAATGCGCTTCGGGACAGTTTGCTGATTGGGTGAATAGACGAATGGATGGATAGATGGGTGGGTGGGCGGGTGCATGGATGAGTGAAAGAATGAATGAATGAGGAAAGGCTATCATCCGCTAAGTTCTGACAGTGCCTGCTTTTCAGAAATCTTCATATGATAAGTCTCCTTTAGTGAAGGAAAAAATCTTGCAATTAAAAAACTGAAATGGGACCGATCTGGCCAAACTGCCTAAGCCTAGTCAGGTGTGAAATACCTCAGAACGCCTGATGGAAACAGATCAGCCGGAGTCAAAATGGAGATCATCAGACAGGCCTGGAGCCGGGGAGGCCAGTTCTGCCTGAGACCTGGGAGTCTGGTCAGACTTCTCGCACGAAGCAAGATCTCCACCTGAGTCCAGAGGACCGTGGTGAGGATCCCTAGGGATGGGATGGGGCCCTTGGAGGGGAAGAAAGGACATGGACTCCCCCTGAGAAAGCCTGGGGCAAGGAGAAGAGGAGGAACCTTATTAAAAACCAGAAAAAAAAAGGGAAAAGAGGTCAAATCCAAAGTCAATTTGCAGCATTGTTCAAATGCAGACTCTGGTTGTCTGTCCAGGAAAAGGCTATTATCTACCCCTGTAAATACAGATCCTGCTAAGCCACTGCCCACGAACCTCACGGCCCCCACAATGAGCTGGTGGCAGCGTCAGACTCCCTGATTACCACCTTGATGAAGGCGTCTATTATAATCCAAAATGCTAAGCCCGGGAGAATGAGAGTTTCCACCTCTTTTCTCCAGTCCAGAAAGTAGCCTTCCTTCTGCCATCTTTAGGAAATCAACACTCCCCACCTCTCTTTCCCCATAGCGCCAGCCATGGGGGCCATGCCCAAGGATACACACCAGCCCAGATAATCAGGACACCCAGTCCCCTGGCCACAGTGATTGGCTCTGCTGCAGGCAAATGATTTAGAGGCACCCAATCAGAGTGAGTCCTGGGACTTGGGACGGTGCTACCAGGAAGTAAGCTCCACACTCTAGTCCCCAAGTCATGAGACTGGTAGAATGAAGGTCTGGACCACACTGGGGGTGGGGATAAGGGGGTTTCCCCTGAGCAGGAAGCCAATACAGAAAAGAACCAAGCTGAGACATGGGAGAGACCCGTTCTCAGTGACCCCTGATGTAGGCTGTTAGGAGACAGGTCCTGGTATTTTTCTCTTCTATCAGCCACCTTGTCTGAGTTTGCCCAGCTGTTAACCACCACACACCTGGACTTTTCTGCACTGCAACTGAGACTTGACCACTCATGCTCCTTTCCATTATGGTGTATCAGCCTCAAAGCACCTCAAGAGGTAAACAGAGGTTTCCATAGTTTATAAATGAGATGGCCGAGCTCAGAAGGAAACAGTGTGGTGCAGACGGTCACATCGCTCACCAAGGGCAAGACAGGGATGATCAATCTAGTCTCATGACTCCAGTTGAGAGCACTTTCCACCCTCCCTTCCCCTGCTGCACCCTGGGAGATGTGTCCGTCTCTCCTATAACACTCTACAGGGGTGTGTTTGGGGGGTTGCTCCCGGCTCAGAGTGCCCATTCACAGTTCTTCCAGGCTGCATGTTGTGAGTTACGGGAAAGAAGGGATGTCCCCACATGCCCGCTCCCTCCCATTCAGGAATGAGAGAGCACCTGTCCTTCACGAGGGACTGAGAGACTGAATGAATCCTAAGGAAACAAGGGCAAAGTGAGCTACAAAGAAGACAGCTTCCAAGGCCACTGGCACAAGCAGAGCTCCGCTGCTTGAGTTAGGAAGTTTTGCAAATGAAAGAGAAATAGGATGTGGAGTTCCATAGAGGCGAGAGCCCCGACTTAACCTCAGCCCCCCAGGCTCAAGTTTAACCAGGCAGAGGTTAAACTTCTTCTTAGGCCCCCTCACGCCTCCCTGCCCCTCACAACCCCCTGCCTGAGAGCAGGACGCTCTCGCTCTGACCCCTGTGGATGGTATTCCCGTGTAAAGTGCGCGGGTCTTGTCCCTTTTCCAATTAGGTACTTAACACAACTCGGATCCTTGTGCCACCACATAATAATTTACACAGAACACTTAATTAGCTTCTTCGATAAAAATAACATGTAATTTGTTTGGTAATTATATGTTTCCACAACTGCTGAAAGCAACTCATTATAGGAATTTGGTACACTTAGGATAGATTACCTTAATTCTATTTTCTGTTTATCCAATTATATCTGTCGGTCTTAATTGTATTGTAAATTGTGTGGAGTTGGTGAAGGTGACGATGAAGCTGTTGTTCCTTCCGATTTCATGGTCGGTTTGCACATCCCTGGTGTTCGCTCCAGGCACTGACTGGCTTTGTCAGCGTGATGAAAACAAGACACACCGAGACGCTTCCCATGAGCAGAGAAGAAAGTCAGCAAAACTTTCTGCCCAGGGCCTCTTCAGCTCGGTGTGTTCCAGAGCGAGGGGCCATGGATGCGTTTCCCTTCAAAGTTTTAAATAATTCAGTAGTTATGCTAATGTGCATGAGAGAAAATGTAAGCGTGTTCAAACCATAATTTCAAGCAAACTGTTCCTTGGAATGTAGCATAAGTAGGTATTTATGTTTAAATATGTATGTTTAAACATACAGTCCGTTTACAGATAATTGATGGTGTTAAGGAGTTATTACCTTTTAAAATGGAGTAACAAAATTATGTTTCTATTCAACGAATGAAATCTTTTAAGGCACTTGCTGAAATCTCCTAACGAAAGTACACAATACCTAGACTCTGCTTTCGAATAAGCAAGGGGGTGTGTATGGAGGAAGAGGGACCGTTAAGAACACCAGATTGACTGTGAGTTGAAGCTGCATGGAAGGCCCATTACATTTTTTCTCTACTCATGTATAGTTGACCATTTCCGTATTGATAAAATTAATTTTAAAATTAAATCAACTTAAAGGACAAAACAGTTACATAATAATATACATCAGAGGTCAGCATATTTTTCTCTAAAAGGTCAAACAGTAAGGGTTTTAGGCTTTGGTGGCTATGGGACCTCTTTGGCAACTACTTGATTCTGCTGTTGTAGCATGAAAGCAAGTCCTCAACAGTATGGACGTGAATGAATGCAGGTCTGTCTCAATAAAACTTTATCTATAAAAGCAGAGGATAGGCTTATAACTGATACACTGACTTGGCAAAAATCACACAGGCAACATAACAAAGACTGTAAGAGGGAAAAAAAGCACTCAGCGCTTGGAAGCCAGAAACTTCCCTTAGGATAAGAAGTCCTCATGGATTCAGTCTGAGACACAGATAAGAGGAAGGAGGAACAGGTTAGAAGAGGGAAGTATAACCGCTCATCCATTCAGTCAGCATGTTATCAACTCCCCCGAGGGAGGGGGTCAGGCAGTCTGCCTCAGGAGGGCACAAGGGGAGTAATTAATCTACCCCTCCAGCAGGAGCTGGAGGTGGCTTCTCTAGATCCCCCACAGGCGAAATTATTTCATAGTGACATTGTTAGTATTAGCCTTCTTCTGACCCTCAAAGTCCACTCATCATTGGGCCCCTGTCTCGGGGTGAAGGACAGGAGATGAGGAGGGGACTCCTGGAGGTTCCAGGCAAAGGCTGAATCCACACTTAAAAACCATGCTTGAGGTTACAAGTCTCCCCATCTCCCCATCACTCACTTCTGGAGCTACTGCAACATGACCGCGACATTTCCCGGCAGTTGATGGAGGCACAAGGTGAAGAGTTTCACGAGAACTGCCTCAGAGAGGACAGCTGGATGTGTTGCTTCCACGATGATGACCATACAACTCTCTCAAATGCGACAGCAAATCCTGGGCGCCCAGAAAGTGAGCAGGTATGCGGGTGTGCTGCACTCTTGCCTACACACCTCTCTACCGTCCCCTTTCAGTCATCCAGCAGGATGTGGCTGTTCATTAGATAATTCAAGTGCCATTCAGTCCACAAAAGGTTTATTGAGCCCTTAACATGCACCAGGTATTAGGGACCCGAGAGACGAAGACTAGTAGGTTTAGTCTACTCTTAGGAGCACTGCACTTGAGCAACGGTGCCCCCCAGGGACACTAGGGGAGGGGTCCTGTCCTATAGTGAGTAGAAGCCAAGGAAGCTTCTAAACATTCTACAGTGCATAGGATGGTGCCCCAAGGCAAATTTGCAGCCCAAACTAGAAACGCACCAAGCCAGAGAAACCTGCTCTCAGAAACGACATAAAGACACAACTGTGAGGAAGATGCCAAGATGGGCATATGTACAGGGGCCAGCTGTAGCCTAGGGAAGGCAACTCTGAAATAAGAACACAGTTTCTACCTCAACAACACCTGCTCTCCGACCCTATGCTCCCTGGAGACAAGGCTTCACTTCTCTATGCCCTTTTATAACAAAAACAATCAGTGCTGCTTATAGTAACCACCGCCATTCACTTACCATCCTCTCCCCCACCAACTCAGAACAGGCCTGGTCACTATCATGCTACTGAAAGGCGCTTGTGCAGGTCTCTGCAACCTGACAGATCCACAGGCCAGTTCTCAGTTCTCACCTTTCTCACTGTCTGACACTGCCGATTCCTCCTTTCCTTTACATCCCTTTCTGGGTGACTGGGTTTCCTGCTGTCCTACTGGCTGCCCCCTCTCAGCCTCCTTGCTGACCTCGTCTCATGCCCCTGACCTCTCAACATTGCAGGGCCAGGAGTTGGAAAACTGCTGTCCAGGGGCCAAATCCACACCATCGCCTGTTTTTTATAAATAAAGGTTTATTAGAATCCAGGCATGGGGCCAGGCACGGTGGCTCATGCCTGTAAGCTTCAGCCTATGAAGCAGCCGGGGCTAGGGATCGTGGTTTGAGTCCCGCTGGGGTCATAGCGAGACCTAGTTCCAAAAAAACAGCTGGGCGTGGTGGTGCACACCTGTAATCCCAGCTATCTGGGAAGCTGAGACTCGGGATTGCTTGAGTCTGTGGTACCCTGGGCAACAAGAACCTGTGGTTTCATGGGCAAAAATAGCAAGACCTAGTCTCAAAAAAAAAAAAAAAAAATCCAGGCATGCACTACCATTTGACACAGCAACTGCTCTCTTGGGAATCTACCCAAAAGAGACCTCAATGTGGGTACAAAGGGACACCTGTGCTCGGATGTTTATTGCAGCACAATTTATAACTGCATGGACTTGGAAGCAACTGAAATGCCACAAAACAGAGGACTGGATGAAAAAAATATGGTCTATATACACAATGAAATATTACTCATCAATTAAAAATGACAAATTTGATGATTTTATGATAATACAGATGAACTTGGAAGAAATCAATTAGAAGAAACAAGTCAAAAAGAAAAAGACAGAAACCAAATGGTTTTACTAATACATGGGATAGAGGGAAAAAATAAACAAAAGCCATGAGGAAAAGTCAAAACAAGCTAAGTGCCTAACTGAAGCACACAACTTCGGGGGGAAGGGAGGGAATGGTGGGGAGGGTGGGGGGGTGAATCCCTGGGATTACAATGATGTGAAATTTATATATAAATTTTAAAATGAAAAAAGAAGAATCCAGGCACGCTTACTCACTGACATACAGCGGGGGCTACTTTTGCTCTGTAACGGCAGAACTGAAGCATCGCAACAGAAACTATAACATCCACAAAACCGAAATTATTTTCTCTCACAGAAAAATATGTTGAGCCCCAGCACTAAACTATTATATGATTTTTTTAATGGCTCAGTTTTTAAATGAATGTTTCATTGTGGAAATGGTCAATACACAAAAGCAGACAGTTCCATGACACTGAACATCCTGCAAACTTCAGCAGCTGCGTCTATAACCCAGACTCTCTCCTGAGTTGCCTATTTGACATCTTTCTCCCCTTGGAATTGGATATAAAACGATGGCCATAGCACAGTTAGAGAGAGCCTCCTCCCCTGCGTCTCACCACCTCAACAAATCACAACTCCATCTACCACATTAAAACTAATGTGATTCATTAGGACAAACTGAATGAAGGCTGGACGAAATTCCCAGGATTATCTTTACAGCATTTCTCTATACTACAACCATCCCCTATTTTAAGCACTTGTTAGGTAAACATTCCTGAAGCTTCTCTCACTCTTTTTTTTTTATTAAATATACAATTTTATTTTATTTTGTTCTTTAGGTTACAACCTCTGCGTTACTATTTTTCCCCCTCCTTCCTCCCTCTGGTGCCCCTTCCACTCTCTCAAACCCCACTCTGTTGTTTACTAGCTGTGCTGAGTCCATTAGTCTCTTTCCTATGGTAGTGTCTTTTCTCTGGGTGAGGGACTGCGTTGTTGGGTCCAGGCGAACCTTGCTGTTAGAACCTTGCTGTTAGTTTGTGTTGGGTGGCCAGGTTACATTTGTTTGTGATCTGTTCATGTTTTCTTGCTGCAGGCCTTCCTCTCTAATCCAATCCCATCTCCATTGCTCTGCTACTTTTCCTTATGGCTCTGGTGTTGGACTTAGGGGGTCTTGCCCCCAGTCAGTGTTGGTCAAGAAGTTTCTCTCTCTTTCTTGACTCCTCTTCTTCCCACTCCACATCCTATCAGTCAGCAAACCAGCAAGGTCCACCTTACAAATATATTCAAAATTGATCATCCCCACCCCGTAGCCCCAGAAACTCTCCCATCTTGTCACCCATTAGGATTACTGGAATGCCTTCCTAACTGGTTTTTGCAGCCCCTTTCATCCCATCCTCACTCCTACCATCACTAACATTAGCTTTTTTTTTATACAGATAAAGGGTGATGCTACCCATTTGTTCAATCCTTCCAGTGGGTTCCCATCACACTGGCAATAAAATCCAGACTTCTTTTCATGACCCAGAAGCCCCTTGGGAGCTCCCTCCATGCACCTCTCAGAACCCATCTCTTCCCACTTTTCCTCTCATTGTTCTTCTCCAGTCATCCTGGTCTTTGTGCCCCGAATGCACACCTACCCATCCCCACCCCAGGGTCTAGACACTTGCTGCCCCCTCCTGCCCATCCTCCACATGACCTATCCCCCACTTAACTCAGGTCTCTGCCCAAAGGCCCCCTCCTCAGCCAGACCTTCCCTGGCCTGCCGAGCACAGCTATGCCTCCCCACCCTCCCCAGTTCTTTATCTTCCTGATCCTACTTTATTTCCTTGCTTAAACTTATTGCTACCTGGATTTACCTTTTAAAGTTATTTATTATTTTCATTATCCACTAGAAAGTAAATTCCCTGTTGGCAGGGACCGTGTCTACCTTGTTTATCACCGCAGCTGGCTGACTTGAGAACGCAGACCATGATAGATGCTCAAATATCTGTTGAATGTGTAATGCTATTTCAAGGCTGCCTGGGGAGGTACAAGAACACTTCCAAGGCCACATGGCTATTGAGCTGGGGCTGAACAATGATGCTATGGACATGGGTTCATTTCCTTGGCTCACAGCAACTGCTGCCACCGTGAATGACTTTGGAGAACTCTCTCATTCTTCCCATCTGCATTCTTGGTGAATCCTTAAAATGCCCTCCCCAGTCAGATCTGAGATGCAGGATATAAGTTGGATTCAACAGGCTTTTTAATTGAGAGCAGAATGCCCCCCCAAATAGTGAGTAGTTTTGCTCTCCTCACCCCAAGAACTTTCCTGTCACTGCCCCTTCAGCCTCTCAACGTTTTGAGTCTCACCCTCTTTACCTGGCCAAAGAATGTGTCTGGTACTTAGAAGTGAACAAATATCTCTGACTTTACCAGTTCGGGGGGGGGGGGGATGTATACTGGACACAGGATGAAAACACTGAAGATGATGTATAGGAAATGATAAGGCATGAAAATCAAATGTTCCTTCAAGGTACAGACACATCATCCCAAAACTCTGGGTTTCTCCCAGGGACACACTTCCAAAGTCGCCATGCTGTTATAGTAAAGAATCTTTTACCTATATGAACACAGGACAAAGTTTTGCAGATCACTGCTTGGCCAACCGTCATCAGCTCCATTAAAATGATACCAGACTGGACAATGAACATTTTCTGCCCACCTTTATCATAATTACTTTAATGGCCGTTACCATTATAGGTGAACTTTCAAAGCCATTACCACCCAGGCACCCCCAAAGTCTCTGAGGTAGGACATAAAGGTTCTTCAGGTGGAAATACGAATCTGCTTAACAACAAAAACCTCAGTGTCGCCAGCTCAGATCAGCCTCTGTCGGACCCCTGACACCCACATGAGATAGGGCAGCTGTAGGTGAGACTTTCATTCAAGCCAAAAGGAAGAGACATGCTAAGCTGGCACACACACATGCATGCACGCACGCAGGCACGTACATATCTATGCATGACTTTCTGCTGACTCAGCATCATGCCAACAAAGATGGCGGACTTCTTTCTCCTCCCACCTGAGAGCATCCAGGCAGTGGCCCCCAGGGAAGCCGGTGCTGCTCTGACCTGAACTAGAGAAGACCATGGCACTGGCAACCCATTGCAGATCAACATGTCCAAGAACATGGCCCTTGCCCTGTCCATTTGCTGCCAGCCAGCATCAAAGCCAAGAAGAGTGAGGGTTGAAATGCAAACACCCAGGCCCCACCATCGCCATGTCCACACGGCACCCCATACACACCATGTACCGGCCGCCTACGTCTTTCCTCAGGCTGTTCCTCCAGCTGGATTGGTCAGGAATTACTTATTTTTGCCAAAGTTAGCATTTCCTGTGGACATACAGCCGGGGACCCCAGGCGGCAGTCTTCCCCATCCAGCCCCACTGTGGAAATTCCACAGCCACGCCTGTCTCTCCCCCACGGCAGCTCAGATCTGGTGGACTGCCAGCAGCTTCGGCTGCTTGTCATCAGGCTCTGTCATCTTTCTCGGTTTGGTGTTCAGTCCACCCTTAGATGGGCCAGATGAACGCACTCCTCTTCTAGTTAAATCCCTTTCACCTTCCTGTCAGAAGGGTGTTAATCAGAATTCACTCAATGGCAAAGCCTTAAAAGCAGCGGAGCCCTCTCTTCCCCTGGAAACCATTCCACAAGGATCAGATATGTTGGTCATCACTTGCCAGGTGCCAACCTAGGTACCATGGCTTCTCAGTGAAGGGGGTTGACAAACCCTGCCTTCTTGGGCTATGTCCCAGGGAAGCCGGACTGTGGCAATGTCACTTCATGATGATAAAGCCATCAGACCACAGTGGTGGGCAGATCTCATTTTTCTCCTCCTATGCATTTTCCAAACAGTATGTCATTACATTACACATCTCTGTCTTGTTTCTTGTCTGGAATGTAAGATCCTTGAGGGGAAAACCCTCAATCAAAGGGCAATTCACTGTAAATCATGCAGTCAGAGGTACATTCAGCAAACTGATGAGATAAACAGCCCTGGTTTGAGCCACCTCCATACTTCTTGTTCCTGCAATTGGGCACTTGTCTGCATCTTCCAACAGGCAGCTAGAATAGAAAGCTCTCACAAAGTCCTAGAATTCAAAGTAGTCACCAATAAACATTTGCTGGTCACCTATCCTAAGCCCTGTGTTGAAGGATCAGGTATTTGCACACTGGAGGACCAAGTCTTTGCACACTGGAGGATCAGATGTTTGTATGCTAGAGGATCAGATCTTTGGCACTGGAAGATCAGGTCTTTGCATTTGCTGTATCCTCATGGCTGTGGCTCCTTCCATCTTTCATTAAGGTATCCACTGAAATGCTCTCATCTATAGAGCTCTGCGTATTCATTAATACTGTCCATCAACCACACAAGCCCCCTGTCCAGACACACAGCAGGAGGAAAGCACTGTCCTCTCCCCTTGAGTTAACAGTGGCCAATCAAGTGTGAGCTGCGGTCTTTAGGAGCCAGCCCATGACTCATCATACCTCTCTCCCCACCATGACAAGCCGCATATTCCATGTGACACAGGCCTCATCCACCTGGGTCTCCAGTGGGAGGGCGTGATTTGTGGAGCAGAGATCCAAGCTGACCCTTGGTGGGCATGTTGCATGAATGAGAAATACGCCTTCATGATAAAAAGTCAGTGAGACACAGGGGTGGTTATTTCTGCAGCATAACCTAAGCCATCCTAGCGGATGCAGCTTTTCTGAAAAAACCTCAATCCAAAGGGGCTTAGACTCGGGACTCTACCTGCATCTGTCTTAGCACTTAGCACAATCTGAAATTGTACACTTACCCCAAGTTTGTGCTTTGTCGTAAGTTCATCAGCTTCTTCATAAGTTCATGAGTGTCAGAGACCTTCTGAGTGTAAGAGCTAGGAGGGCAGGGACTTTATCCCCCTGGATCCCAGATACAGGAAGCCTATGTGTATGGAATGACTCACCAAGCAAGTGAATACAAAGGGGAATGGCAGGTTCCTATCCTCAACCAAAATACCCCCACTGTCGGGATGCAGAAGCTACACAAGCACAGAAAAGGCATCTAGTCCGGGAGCCAGTGATACACATCTTCCCCGATGAGTTTTGAGGATACGAGTGAGGCAGGAGCAGGGAAGGGAAAGATGAGAACATGTGAGGGCACCAGGAGCATGGGAACCACCAGAGAAGAGCTTTTCTCTCTAGTTTATCAGGCCCACAAGGACCCTGATTCTGTTCAGTGATCACACTGATTGCCGACGCACACGAAAAAAATATAAACGAAGTCTGTAATGCAGGACTTCCCTGAGCCTTAAAGGAGCAAATCTGTACTGCAACTCTGCAGGGGTTTCACAAAGTTCAGCAGCTTCCAAACATAAACTCTTGTGTGGAGGAGACATCTGCCAGAATCAGAGTTTCTCAGAAAGCTCTTTGGGAAACTCAGGACTAGAGCAAATTGCAAAGGAAGGAGAGACCTGAGGCACAGTGGGAAAGGTAGGCAGGGCTAAGAGATTCGGGTTGGGGGATTGGTGTGGCCTGCTGTAGGGAACGCTTCCATCACTACCCCCGATCGCAGAAAAAGGCCATCTATCCAGTGTGATCTTTCTAGCACGTTGGGGACAGCATTGTGAGGGTGACTTGCATAGCTGCCCGATGGCTGATATGAAATACATCCCTGCTACAGTCTGCTGCTTTGTCTGATCATGTGACTTTGATATTAGTAATGATGTAATGTTTAGCATAAAGTCTAAGGTACCATCTTTCTGACTGAAAGTCTCAAGCGATTTCAAATGCAGAGGGTGGACAGTGGTGGATAACGTCCATCTGAAGCAGCAGAAGGTGCCATGGATCGGAAGGCGTGGTCCAGCCTCAAGGCCAGACCGTCAGCTGCCCGCTCCACCTCTACACCTGCACACACACCTGACTCCTTGCTCCCCAGGGAAGCTCCTGTGCCCCACTGTGATATTCAGCACTCACCACCCATGGGATCAGTCATTTCTCAGCTCCGCCCAGATCTGCTGATGCAGAAAGCAGGTGTGTAGGAGCTATGCCCAGGCGGGGCCACCTGCTCATCACATGTGGTCAGCTGTGTCTCAGAATATAAGTTGAAAAACCCCAAATGATTAAGCTGCCACTTCCAATTAGCAGAAGCACATTCAAAGATGCAACTAATGGATAGAGAAAAATAGCAAAGGAAAAGATGTCTGACAGAGCCAGGGAGCTGTCTCCCATCCTGGGCCACAGTGACAAGGTGGTCTCTCCTGCAGGTGGGCACAGGTCAGCTCTCTCAGACCACATAGATCAAGTAGGCCTGTAGGAGCGGGAAGATGCAAACAGCCAGAGCAAGGAAAAGAGGAGGAATCCATTCAGTGGTGTGCAGAGGGGACTGTGCCACCACATGGGTCGAAGATGCTGAGGACACGGGGACTGAGGAGGCACCTGCATGAGACCTAAGGAATGGAGGTGGCACCCCAGAGACTTTGACATTAGAAATGTAATGGACTGAAGACAAGCAGGACTAGCGGTGACATGTTAGCGCTTGTATTTCCTTTCAGAGTGTGAGGCTTCCACATCTCATCTGATGTTCATAAGAACTTTGAGAAGAAGACCAAGGTGGAGATCAACTCAGAGGTGGGAGGGAAGGAAGAACTCAGTGCCAACGTCAGACCTGAGGGCCCGTGGAAGAAAAAGGGAGCTTTCCAGGGTCCTGATGGGTAAGTATGGGAGACAGAAAGATCTGGAAGGTGGTGGGGAGCAGATTGTGGTGACTCTTGGGCTTAGGGCTTCTTAGAGCTACCTGGAAAAAAAGATGGTGCCCAGAGATTTAAGAGTAGAGAGTGATAGGGCCCCAGATCCTTGCTGGTCAACGTGCTATGGCCGATGGTGAGCAGGGACTTAGGAGACTGGACACAGACTCTCAGTGAGAAGGGGATATGACCTAGCGATGGAGAGGGAGGAGGTGACCAAGAGTTGGGCAGAAGAACAGACAGAACCAGGGACAGATGTGTTATGAGGGATGGCTTTTTCTTCCAATGCAGTCTTACATTTTGTCTTATAACGAAGTCACATGAAACAAAGGCCTGATTCTCTGTCAATCCTTCCAATTAGTGGATGAGAAAGTCTCATTTTGGTGCTAATAGACCTTCAACACATCTCAAGCACTTGCTAAGCTCCTTGCTAAGGATAAAATCCCATGTTAAACCTTCAGAGGAAATAGCACCTAGTTCTAGTTTGATCGTCCTGTGTGTTTTCTCCTTTTAAGTTTTCTTTTGAGACTTACTTTTGAATTTGTGTGATGCTCTTTGTTAGTTTACAGTTGCCACCTGTCTGTGGCAGGGGAAACTGGGCCTTATTCTGGGTAGTGATACAGCATTTTCTTTTTACATGTTTATTTTCTTTTAAGATGTAAAGAATATTATGGGGGGGGAGAGTCAACCCCGAGGAGTAGAGTCACATTACCATGTGACCCAACATATGCTGGGTATGTAGGGATAGAACTGAAAACAGCCATTTGAAATGAATAAAGTTATATGCAAATGTCACAACCCAGCAGGGAGGCAACATCTGTCCATGGACAGATGGGCAGATGAAGGAAATGGGAGCTGTCCACACAGTGGACTGAGGTGCTGACATGGATGGACCTTGAACGGCTGATGCCAAGTGGAAGATGGCAGACACAAAAAGCCACCTGTTACTTGAATCACTTCCATCTAGAGAGGTAGATCCAGAGATGGAAAAAAGGTTAGTGGTTTCCAGGGCTGGAGGGAGAAAAGAAAGGGGAAAGGTGCTTATGGGATCTTTGGGGGTTATGGGGTCACCACTTAGGGAGCTCTCTGAAGAGTTATAGTCACACAGCATTGCGAACATACTAAATACCAGTGAGTGTACACTTTAAAATAGTGACAATCGCAAATCTTATACTAGGCATACATCACCCTAATAAAAATAGACATATTAGTCCCCAGACTGTGAGGGACTGAAGCTTAAGAAATTCTTCTGGTGAATATAACATAGGCTGTGGAGTTAGGAGTCTTCGGTTCAAGTCCCTGCTCTGCAACCTGCTGCCTGTGTGACAAGGAGGCCATGTCTGTGAGTCTCTGGGCTCTGCTCTCCACTCCGGGGCAAATAGTGAAAGAATTTAAAGCAAATGTTCAAACAAAAAATATACCAGAGACCAAAAAACAAAAACGGCTGTCTGTGTTTCTGTTGCGCCATCACGACCTGGGGTGGGCCAGAGGCAGGACTGTAGGGGGAACTGTGCAAACACCCGCACAGGCCAGCTAAGGACCACACCTGAGAAACTGCCAGGGAAGCTCTGAAGAAGGCACCGTTTCACCTGTGTGGGAGCAGAGAGTGGGTCTTCGGCCAGGTAGTAGTGACGCTGACCTCCAAGGCCCTCTAAGGAAGTGGACCTTAACCCAGCCCCACTCTACAGATGAGGAAAGGTGAGGGAAAAGGAGAAAGGTTTTTATAAATGTATTATTTCATCTCTGCATTAAAACACACAAACCAAATGTGTGTGACAGATCAACTAACACATGCATAAACTATTTCTTTTGGTAGGGAAGAATATTGAAGTTCAGATTCCAGCCCAGGTCAGCCTCATTCCAAACTCCCAATTTTCCCAACACAACCTGTATTTTTAATTGCACAAAACCCCCAGAAAGATGTTAAAGCTGATGGATCCCTCAACCCAAAACTCCCACAGGCGAGTGAGGAAACTGAAGCCCACCATCTCTGAACTACCCCCCTGAGCTCTCACTACTGACAGAGCAGAGGGAACTAGATGCATGAACACAACCTGGTGCCCATGTGGTGAGTCTATAACAGTGGTGAGTCTGTAACAGTCTATAACAGTGCCATTGGCAACTATACGATGGCCACCAAGATGACCAGGTCCTAATCCCTGGATCTGCAGACATTAAATGACAACAGGGACCATGTAGATGTCCTTCAATTAAGGACCTTGAGATGGGTGATTTGGGAAGCCCCAAATGAAATCACAGATTTTGATCCCTGGAACAAGACGCCACAACGCTGGGTCTGAAGATGCAGGGTGGGGCCACAAGCCAAGGCATGCTGCCATACAAAGGCAAGATTCTCCCAAGCCTACAGAGGGGGTCAGCCTTGACTTCACACCTTGACTTCAGCCCAGGGAAACCCAACTCAGGTGTCTGCCCTCAGAAACAGTAAGGGAGCGGGAGTGTTACTTCCCCTGCTTGTGTCAGGAAACAAACACAGTCCTGGCCCTGCCCTCTGGCTCACCTGCTATTTATGTACCAATCCTGGCCTCAAAGGGTGTGCTGCGTGCTGGGAGCAGGGAGATGGAGTCAGTCAGTGGGGTTCCGTCACCACGAACCAGGCCGCCAGCAGTGCAGGCCACGAGGTGGGGGGACATGGGCTGGGCACCCCTGCACCGTCCAGGCACGGGTTGTGGCTTTGGGGGGAAAAAAGAGAAGGCTGCACAAGGAGGGGTCTCACTAGAACATGTCTACAAAGCAGATTCCTGGAGCAGGCAGGGTCTGACGTCTGTGGCGACGTCTCCTCTTGTCCCGGTGTGACCAGCGGGTTCTATTTTGAATCTGGCCGCTTGGAGGTGGTGAGTCACGCTCCCATGTGTGGCAGAGCCTGCGGCCCCAACCACTCTCCTGGCCGCTTCCAGCCCACCGTGCTAACCCAACGTGGCCATGAAAGTGGACAGATTCGAGGAAGACATGAAACTTGATCTCCATGTATTTTGGAGAAACACGAAGGTAACCGCAACCTCGTTATTGATGCTCTTTCCTCTAGCCTCTTCCCCGGGCGTCCTGAAGTCCATCTCTTTCTTCCAGGCCAGGCCAGGAATGCCAGGGCAACACCGCAGGGCAAGGATCCAGGAGAGACACACCAGCAGCTCAGACGGTGCCCGCAGGCCATGGGGAGCCGCAAGAATCGCCCGTCTCTAAAGAAAGCGTGAACCCCTGTGTGTGCAGCCTCTCCCAGAACCCTGACCCAGCCCTGCCCAGAGCTGGCCATGCCGGGGACACCACAAGTACGGACACCCTTGCCCAGAGCCCCACTCATCTTGACGCTGGAGTCTGAAGAAGGGGGTGGATGCCCACAAGCCCAGCTGTACACGGCTCCGAGGATCCCACAGGGTGTGGGGCCCTGAGCAGATCGGAGATCCCACCTGTCAGCTCCCGCTACACAGACTCTCCCCGCGATGGCCTGTGGGACGTGGACACAGGTAGAGCGATGGAGCTTCCGCTAAGAGGAACACCTCCTGTCTCTCCAGCCCCCTCGGGCACACTAGAGGGTGGACAACAGCATGTCTCTCACCTGTAACCCAGCTTCCTACCCTCTTCAGAATGTCCCAAGAGACATAGGACCTGTTAGTGATGGCTGTTGTCCCCACAGGTAAATCCTCCTGTTATCGCGCGTCCCCGCATCCTCCCTGCTGCGTGTCACGTGCACTTTGCTCCTTCCTCATGACATCATTGTGACATTTCCTGGCTGGGTACCTAAGGGGCTTCACAACTTCATTCAAGTTGGACCTGGACTTGCTTCCCAGGACCCCCGTGCTGTGGGCTGGCCTCACAGGTCACTATCGATCTCTTCCATCTCATTTCTTCTTCATTGCACAAGCGACTCCTAACAATGACCGGCTCTCCAAAGAGCCACAGGCCTCACACAGTGTCCCCCAGGGAGCAGCGTTTCCCGGGTAGAGGTCAAGGTGCTGCTAACCATCCTCCCGTGCCCAGGGCCACGCCTCACAGAGGCCCAGCCTGTCAGTGTGTCCACGGTGCCAACGCTGAGCAACCCGCAAAGAGCCTGAGTGCTGGGTTCACCCCCGGCTCTGCCCCTTGCCCCCCAAGTGGCTTCAGACCAGCATCCTCAGTCCTCTGGGCCCTCTTCATCTGTAAAGGCGGTGGCAGTCGTGGCCACTGCCTCACGGAGCTGGTGTGAGGGTGAGAGGCCCTCACGTGGCGCCTGATCTGCTCTGGGCATAGCGCTCGCCGCTCAGCCGGGGCCCCTTAACAGGCCACGACTCACGCTGCTGTCAGCCCATCTTTCAGGGCCAGACGCTGAGGCTCGGGGTGGCTGAGTGTGTGACCTGAGGACAGGATGCTGTGTAGCGAGGCCCATTTTAACCAAAAGGACGGCTCGTTCCCCTTGCGTTGGCTCCTGAAGTCTGGGTTCGCGCTCTCGGGGTTCACAGCACAGGCTCCCCCAGGGTTCGCATACAGGCAGCCTGGCCTGGCCGCACACGTGTACCGAGAACACGCATGTACTGAGAGCGTGGTTTTGCCTGGCTGTTGGGGGGAGGAAAGCCTGGATACCTAGCGATGCCATTTCTCAGCGACGCCGGCCTCCCCGCCAATGCGGCGTCAGCAGAGCCAGGCCGTGTGACCAGCAGCAGCGTCCAGTCGGGCTCAGCACCAACAAGGCGGCAGGAGCGCAGCCCACCCTGCGGTCCATCCTGCCAGCTTCCCCCACTGACCCCGGGGCTGCCGAAGCAGACAGCCACGGCCTGAGGAGCTCGGTGTGCTGGACACGGTGTTCTCTCTCGCAGCTCCAGGTTCCAGAGTCCGCGTGGGTGTGACTGGGCTTAAGCGAGGTGTCTCTACAACTCGGGGCTCCTTCTGGAGGCTCACGGGGAGGGTCATCTCCAGGCCTTCCCAGCTGCTTGGGACCTCCTCCTCCACCATGACAGCAAAACACCAACCTCTGCCTCGTGTTGTGACTCTGGGCCGCTCAGCAAGACACAAGGACTCTGACTGAAGTTCAAGGCTGCAGGTTTATTATTGGTGCACCAGGGTCCCCAAGCCAAGGTGGCAAGAGAGACCCCAAGCAGTCTCTGTGACAATCTTTTATAGGGCAAAGCCACCACCTCCCCCTATTGTGAAGCAAGCAAACAGGTGTAGGACACGTTCCCATCACTACAGGATACGTTTCCACATCTGCAGGACACGTTCCCATGATGACAGGTTTCCAGTAATATTGACATTCGTCATCTACCGGGTGGTCAATGCTGGCATCCATCATCCACCAGGTGAACAAGAAGGGTCTCGGAGCAACCGAGAATAAGAGGAGGCAGAAACAGGAAGTGGGACCAGCCAGCTGTGGCAGGTACTTTCCACTGAGGGCAGGAGAGGACACAGCTTTTAAATGGAGTTTTTAGACAAAATGGAGTCACTTTGGTGAGTCTGTTCCCAACACCATGGTCATCGCTTTCCTCCTCTGACTCCCCCCGGTGCCTCCTCCAAAGCCCTGACAGCGTGGACCTGCTGGGTGACCCACAGGAGTCCCCCCACTTGAAGATCCTTCACTTAAATGCAAAGTCCCCTTTGTCATATGCGGGGGTGCCTCAGAGGTTCCCGGATGAGGAAGTGTTCATCTTCGGGGCAGGGGGGGGGGAGGGGGTGACACTGTCCATCCCCACCCCTTAGGAGGCTACTTGAGTGAAACTTCTTTTTGGGTGGTCCTGGTCATGGCCGTCCTGGGTGTGTTGTCGAGAGACATAGAGTCAGTTCCTTGAAGAGCTGTCCCACCGCCAGACGGAAACCCCACGGCCAGAAGGACAAGGTTAGGCGGGCAGGTGAGAGTCAGTCCCAAGCGGTCACCTTTACGCCAGCCCAGAGTGCAAGAGCCCAGGCCCGCACTGCGTGCTGTCGGCTGCCGCAGCCGGACCCCACAGGCCCAAGTTTAAGCAGCGGAAATGTGTTTCCTCACAGTTCTGGAGTCGCCAAGTCCGAGGCTGGGGAGAGGCCTGGTGCCTCTCCTGGCTTGCGGCGATGGCGGTCTCACCACGTCCCCGCCCGGACCCGTGCAGGCCTGCAGACCTAATCTCTCTTTAGACGGACACCAAGGCAGTCGGCTTTGGCCTGCCTGGCGACCTTATTTTTCCTCAACCTCCCTTTAAGAACACTGCCTGCAAACCCAGTCGGCATCTGAGCTCCTGGGGAGATAGGGCTCCTACCTGTGAGTTTAGGGGTACAATTCACCCCTTAACACTCCCGCCCAACAAACTCCGATACTCCCCAATCCCCCCGGCCCTCAGATGAAGCCCCTCAGATGAAGGGCTGTGCCACCTTTCCTGGGACGTCTCTGGGATTGGAAAAGCTCCCTGTGCCTGGCCAAGGACAGGGATGGCCCGCCCCCCAGAAGGCAGGAGGCCAAGGACCTTGTAAGCACGTTCAGGGCAGGCCCCAGCCCTGCACACACACAAGCAGCTCCCAAAGGTTGGTGTTTAACAAGCTGCCCAAGCTGTGGGTATTTCCGGGCTTTGCAGGATTTTTATGTTTCTGCAAGTGACATGACACCCCAAACCAGAGGTAAAACTGACCCTTTCATTAGGACCCAGTGAAGACAGGAAGTGCCTGCGAGACTCTTATCTGAGAAGGGGGGGGGGGATGTGGTGCAAGTGGACAATGGCAGCGAAAGGCACTGGCACTGTCAGCTGAGGAAGGCAGCCCAGGACTATGGCTGGAGGGCCCTGGGCCCCAAGGTGGGGAGAAAGGGAAACACGTTCTGCTTCGTGTTTCAGGAAAGGGAGCTTCCGGCTAGCCCTGGCCCACTCCCCCCACGCCCACCGCTGCCCCTGATGCACCAACACACGGCAGAGGGCGGGGCCGGCCTCGGCCCTCCCCACTCCTCCTGAGGCACTGCTTAGACCTGGCAGCAAAGCCCTGGGTGCCTGGCTGACACCCTGCGGGGAGACCCCAGGGCAGGACGCGGGGTGCTGAGACACCAGCGTGCGCTCACTGTTCTGGGAGACGTGGCGGGAGCGCAGGCGCAGCGTATGGGGTGTGGTGAGGGCCCCCCAGGCCCCCAGATCGGGTGCGTCTTGTAGGGGGCCGGCTTCCCTGGGGCTATTGATGAAGACACTAAAGCCATTCATGGGGGACCACCCTCAGGACACCATGACCTCCTAAGGGACCCCCTTTCAACACCATCATGCTGGGGCTAGGTCCCCCTTTAAGGCCGTCACGTTGGGGCTCGGATGTCTGTCTGTGAATGGGGGGGGACACAAACCTAACGCTGGTCTCCCCAAATAAGAGCCCCACCCCCGCTTCTCTCAATAGCAACCCTGAATCCTTCCTGCTTTGGTTGAAAACCCACTTTGTGCCCGCCCCTGCAGGTGCCCAGGGCGCCCCTCCGGGCAAGTCCTGATTGTCCAAGTCCCACAAAACGCTTTTCTGCTGGGAAATGCCACGTGTAGCTGTGATTTGTGAAACAACACCGATGGAGACACAGCGGCTGAGCAACACCGGGTGACTCAGAATGAACAATCGGGAGAACTCCCTGCCAGCCTTCCAAATAGTGATGATTTTTTAAAAATTCAAATGATTCCGCTGCACTTTCTGTGGAAATCCATCATTTTCTGTGGTTTTCCGTTTACACCATGGAACTATCAAAGAGGTGAGGCCGAGCCACACCAAGGGAAGATAAAAGTGTGACTAAATTAAAATACGTTTCACAGCAGGCGGCAGAAAAGAGATGCAAATTTAAACAATGAGATAACATTTTCATTCAGCTAATTAGAAAAAAAAATGGTTTCGAGAGCCGGCCAGAAATCCACAGCCACGGGACTTCCACGGAGCTCCCGGCAATCGGCAGAGGGCTGATCCTTCCGGAAACCAATTAGCAGCACCTCTATGGAGAACCTTAAAATTCCTGATGCGCAGTGACCCATTTCAGACAAGGGGTCCTGTTCAAGCCCAGTAACCTGGAATTCAGATATTTTATGACCCAGCTGCTTGCAGACCTTTTGTTCTTGTAGCAATACATTGGAAGACATCTGGATGCTCACATGACAACATGTCCGTAAAATGGAAAATGTAGCCAATCGAAGCACTGACAAAAGATCTGCAATGCTCATAATCAAGTTCTTGGTGAATTAAAAGCTGTAGATGAAGCTGCATGTGTGCGTGCATGTAGTATATATCATACATGTAGTGTGTGATGTGTGTGTAGTGTGTGTTGGCATGCGTGTGGTATGCATGTGTCTATAAAGTATAGAAAAAAGGACAAGGAGAAAATACACCAATACTTAACAGCAATTGTTTGCAGATGGTGAGATCAAAAGTGATTTCTATTTTCTTTCTTCTCCGAGTCTCCCAAACCCTCTAAAGTGTGCATTCATCAGACTAAGTTTGTATTAGCAACGCTGTTTTCTTTAACAACCCTGAAGATCCTTATCTTTTTGAGATATATACTGACATTTATAGATGACAATGTCTAGGGTTTGCTTTAAAGTGATGGGGGGGAGAGCGTGGGGGAGGGACAAAGTGAGGAAGTGACAGATGAAGCAAGAACAATCACGTGTTAATAACCGCGGAAGGGAGGGCAGTGAGCGCTCTCTGTGCTAGTCTCTCTACTTCTGTGTGTGTCTGATACTACTTCTTCTGACGCTGTCAAAGAGCTTGGAGAATAAAAGTAGCAGGTACTGATCACACTAACCAGGCACAATAAACCAAAATGAGACTTGGCCATTAAGTTGATAGAAGCCAGGCCCATCATCCGGCACTGGAACCCAAAAGTCTGTTCATTTTGTTCAGCTCAACACTCTCTCCCAAGGTTCTGGCTCCCCTGGCCAGCTGAGCCTGGCGTAACTCCAGGGTTAGAAGACTCGACCCCCACACATGCTTTAGTTCTGCTGTCAGTTTGTTAGTTTTGACTTTTCCTTCTTGTCCTTTTGCTTGTTTTCCTTCTGTCCCACACACAAGTGAGACCATCCAACATTTCTCTTTTTCTTTTTGGCTTGTTTCCGCTACATGACTCCTTCTAGCACCATCCATGTTGTCATAATGCATTAAGCAAGAGGGAGTGGAGGGTGAAAGTGGGGGAGGGATAAGCACAAGAGATTAAGGTGACAGTTCATGGGTGACAAGGTAGTGGGAGAACCTCGGGGTAGACAACGATGTAGATATGTGTGTGTGCAATCAATTACAGAAGAAGATTCAACCCCCACACAACGGAAAACTGCATCCATCTGACTCCCCGGAAACACTGGTGTGGGTACCACACACTGGTGTGGTTACCAAAAGCCCCAGATACTCAAACCCCTTTAAAGTTGGTCCCCGACACCTGTCAACTAACACACACCCGAAGCTGGCTGAACTGGAGCATACGGAGGGTCAGCGACGTTTTATGGGCAAAAATCAGCCAGTCTACTGGGGGCACCACACAGTTCAAACCAGTTCAAACCAGATCTGTCTAAAGATATTTCTCAGTCCTACAAATACCTTAGCATTAAAACAATCCACCAAAAAAACATGAGGTTTCCATCCCCGAGGACCACGGGCATGCAAGCGCCACTCGCTCTTTATGCCCGAGGAGTGTCTTAATCTGGAAGAGATGGCATCAGGAGACCTCAGCCATTTGTGACAACAAAACAGAAAGAGGCTGAAAGCTCCGTGTTTCGATTGTGAGAACCACCATCCAGAAGGAAATTCAGGAGCGATCAAAACATCACTCAAGCCTGGCAGCCCTGAGAAACGCGGTGGGGGAAGGAAGGGTGTGGCTGGTGGACTGAGATGGATGCCCGGGATGGATGCTGGGACCCTGGGGCCAGCCCTCCAGGGTGACGATCTGCAGGACACCAGCCTCTTCCAGATCCAGATTCCACTGTAGATCCCAGACCTCTAGGGCCCCTTCTCTGTCATAGACTAGGTGCCCCTTCCCACATTCCTACAGACTCTGCCCCATCCCAAGTCATGCACACTTCACCTGGTTTCAGTTTCAGTGGTTTCAGCTACAGTGTCCTCCAGCCGGATTCCTCGGCCCAGCAAAGCAAATAATTTGACCACAGATATTTCTACAGAACATTTTGACACAAGGGACAAGCTCAATAAATCTTTGAAGAATGAACACATTAAAAAAAAACCAATAAATACATCCATTCTGAGATCCTGGATGGGTTCCAGAAAGTCTGTGAACCCCTGAAATAGCACATATTATTGAGTGCAGTTTATGAGCATGCATGCCTCCCGCGAGGACCCACAGCAGAGGATAAAGTAGTTATGATGCTCCCCCAAATGACCCCAAATTATCTGAAATTCCTTGAGTGAGTCTGCAAATAGACCTAGCATTGAGATGTTCTGAAGTTACCTTGTGTTCCAGGGTGAATCTTCACACTGTTTTACCAAAATGGGCACCGTTGGGGACCGATGGAAACTGATTAACCTCTCAAGACAGTGAGATTTAAAAATGGAAAACTGCAACATAGCAGCAGTGGACATTGCCATGGAAAGAAACTTCCAGAAGTCACTATTTTGTTCCTTGCAGAGATGTCACAGTCCCCTCCAAGGAGATGAGCAGGCATCTGTGACTCCTCCAGGCATAGATCACACAAATACTCATTCTCTGAATGCTTCATCGTATCTTTCGGAATTTTTTCAACTCTGTACATGATTACCTGTTTCCAATAGCTGAATAATTAGAAAGACTTTAGAAGCCTTTGGAAACCAATTTCAGGTTTCATTTTTCCTTGGGGGGTGTGAGAGGGATACAGGGAATAGTACACAAATGGTTTTGCCACAAGCAAATACTCAAAATGCACTCACAACAGGCAAAAAAAAAAAAAAAAATGAACGAAAGAATAATCTGCTTGCAGAAAAATAAAAAAAGGGGTCTGTATATCTCCTTAGGATATAAACACACTGCAACAGTAAGGTATGCCAAAATATCAGGATACTTTAGTAAGCAATCATGAGTGACTAGACACAATTACAAAACCTTCCCATGTAGAGATTGTTGGCAATTATTCTAAACATCAGCTTCTATAGATATGTTTCTAGGCAAAAACATTCCGCTAGTAAATATGACGCTGGATGACCTAGTTATGTTTGTATTTATAAATGTGTGTGAGTTGATCTATATACATAGGTTTTCTGTTTTTCCAGTATCATCTACCCTTCAGGATGATGCCAAGCCCTTTGGGGATTTGGGGTGATGATGCAAGGATCATAAATTCTTCCCCCATGCCAGGCAAATTTACACTGAATTACTCACACACTTGGAGAAAGTGAGGATGTTGGTTCTCAGCCCATCCAAGGGCCGAAAGTACCAAGACATAGAGATTTCAAAAAAGGAAAATTTGGAGATATGAGAGGCGCAGAGTGTCTGGGTTAGAAAAGAGGTGACCCCATCCAATCTTGCCAGTAGGGGTGCAACTCTCGACTCTGCCTGGCAGACAAGCCCAGCCACCCAGCTCAGGCAGTCCAGATGCTCACGTTCTATGAAACATCTGTCTTCTGTTCCAGAACGAATGGCCAAAACTCATTCCTCATATCAAGCTGAAACCCGACTCTATAATCTCAGCTCTGCCCCCAAAACAATAATAACAGAGTTCAGATTCAACCTTCCACCCCAACACCTGTGTGGTGTGTGAGCACATCACCCCTGAAATCACTGAGACTTCTCCAGGCTACAGGCTGAACTTCCCTGGACACTTCTGAGACGCCTATCCTAGGTCTTTTACAGCCTACATGATTCTGGAGGCCCTTCTTCTGGACACGCTGTCATTCTCAGCCCCCAGCTTTAACTAGGAGCCCCCAGAACTCAGGGTACAGCTCACAGCGGTAATGCTGTTGGAGGCGTCATCTGCTCGCCAATCAGCTATTGCTCCCACGTCCCTGCCAGTGGGAACAAAGTTTGCTCTGGGGACAATTATCTGCCCTTGGAGGAGGCTGTTGGTCACTATTAATCTCTGCCAGTGATGACCAAGGCTTGTGCACGTACCCAGTTCTGGTCAATGAAGGACAATGGGGAGTCGAGTCAATAGCAGAATGGAGGACCTTTGACAAAGCATCTCTTCTCTCCCTTCTGTTCCTGCTCTCCGTGTCGGTGTGGGGAGATGTGATGCTAGGACAGGTTCTGCTAGCCTGTGACCAAGGTGAACTGGCAGCTACGGAAGGCAACGTAAAGGAACAGAATTGGCCCTGAGTTCTTGATGAGTTATTGGGTCACTAACCTTGGGAGACAAAAAAGCTAATGTCCTAGTGGTTGAAGTCACTGTCGGTGAGCTACTTTGCTGCCTGTACCTGAAAGTGCTCCAAACAACAGAGAAAGATAAAATAGAGGGATCCGAGTTCCCTGCCCACAGGGCTGCCTGCGCTTGGGAAAGGCTCCCACAGCATCCCTGCCATGTCCCAGGCCACCGGCAGGGTCAGGTAGGCATCCCACAGGGTCTCAGGCTGAGGGAGGGCTGCCTGTCGCTCCTCAGGTGTCCCAGGGTGAGCCAGCACCCCGACCTGTGCCAGGGCTACTGGTGAAGGGGGGAGGGAGGAGGGGACAGGGGAGGAGGGGGAGGGGGGAGGTGGTTCCCCTTCTCATCACCCCCACTCCTATCAGATCTCACTAGGAATGAGAAAACCAACAACCCACTGACCCACACACAGGAGAAGAGAATGACTAAGGCCTTGGGCATGATCATCACCTGGGCAGGACCCAAACTGAGCAAGATCAGAAGCACGAGACAAGACCATGAGACTAGTCACAGGAGTGACCTGACAAAAGCTTCAGCTACGCTGTGCTGGGGGCTAAAGAATCCAGACCCTGATCCAGAGATGCCACCAGCATGAGCGAAGCGGCCTCCTCTTCCATTCAGGGAGGAAAGCCACAGAGAAGGGGCTGAGGCCCCACGACAGAACTGTAAACCACAGGAGTGGAGAGGAGCTGGACAAGCCTCCTGCTGGGATCTGTCCCCACCGGGGAGCCCCTCTAACGCCAATGGCCGAGAGTTGGGATCCCAATGCCAGAGGCCAGAGCTATAAGGCTTGGAAGCAGCATCACGGGACAAACACCAGAGCGGAAGAGACAGCCAGTGTGGAAGGGGGAAGCGGGAGGACCACACATCCGGCGACCAGCAATCACACAAATGTGACCGAGGTTGTAAGGAAATAATAAAAACTCAAATTGAAAAAAAAAAAAAAAGATACAATAGAGTTATCGCCTCTCTTGATTTGGACATTCTATTTCCAGAAACTTCTAGCTTTTTAAAGAGTCACATCAGGACTTAGGAGACAGAGCAATCTGGGCAACGCAAAACAAAAGCTGATACGGAAGGTTACAATCTCAAGTGCTTGCCCAGACCAGGTAGTAAACACGGATGTGTGAATCTGGCTAGATGCGAAATCACAGGGAGGTGGGGGAGGCCACGGAGAGCTTGAAATTGTCCGTCTCATCCACAGACATCAGAATCCAAGCGTTTTCAAACACTGAGCCGGCGCAATAAAATACGAAAGCATCTGTGAGCCAGACTGGCTGGCCAGCGCACCAGACCATGACCCTGGGGAAAATCACTCTCCAGCGAGTTGGAAAGTCACACCTCCCACTTCCCGCAAGAGAGCAGGTTCTGCCTCAGGCCTCCGGGGCTGTCTGTAGTATGAGTTCCGCATCTCCATCCAGATAGATGGTTTTGCATGTTAATTCCACCAGCTACCATCTACTCATTGCCATTAAGACAACCAAAGCATTAGCATCGGGTTCTACTGTCCTGCTTGAGCCCAGCCCCTCGCCCCTGAACCAAGGGGAGGTATAACCATGGACTTGCAAGGCCAGGCACACGGGAGCAGAAGAATGGGAACACGAAGACTGCTTCATCAAATAGCCTCAGCACGCCAGGCTGTAGCTGGGCTACCCAGCCCTGGGCGGAGAGAAAATGAGAAGCCAGGTCTGCTCACACACCAAAGCCTTAAGCCCGGTGAAAACGCAGGGTCCATGCAGGCAAGTGATTTCATGCAAAGGGCTGTGGAGAGCCTGCCTCGAACAGCCATGTTGCCATCGGCCACATTCCCCCCTTCACTTCACCAGGATAAAGCGCATGGCAAGTCCTGAGGGCTCGAAGCGAAGTCCTGGTGGTCCCGGTCCAGGAAGTATGGATGACTGCTCGCTGGGCCCTCCACTTGTGAGAGTTCTGGGGGAAGCATCCCCAGTTTCCCATGGGGGGACCCTAGTAACTCTATATCCCCCTTCACCGTGTTGTCAAAAATGCACACAGTCACAATAGCATCCCCGCAGGCATTATTGGCCAAAGCACCGGGCAACGGAGTTTAGACACATTTCATTTCAAAATCACAATTCTGGCACGTGTGCGCTGTTCCTGTATTGAGGAGCATTTGCTGGATTTTTTTGCTCATTTTGCTGCTCTATTTTTCCCTTGTTTTTTTCTCTCCTCCCACTTAACCTCAGCATCCTCATCATGTTTGCTGATACCCACTAGCCTTCGAAACTATTTGATACTGTCAGATTATTGTACGAATGCTAAATATTTGCATATCCTTATTTGCTGCAAATAATTTTCTCAAATTCTGGCATTTTGATGAAAATGGCGTCTTTCCCTTTTATGGCTATATAATATTCCATGGTGTGGCTGGACCTCTTTTCTTTGGAAGAATCATGTTCCATCTGAAAGAGGCACACACCACAGCTCTGAGGCATCAAAGAATGACCCCGTGATGATCTGGCTGGCAATAGGGAGCCTGAATTTATACTCAGACAATGTCACTCAAGGTCCAATTTATAAATTTATAAATAAACATCATTGATCTACCACCCAAAGATAACCACTGCTCACATGTTGGCAGAATTCTTGCCACTTGCTTCTTGAGGGTCAAGGGTTCTTGGTGATGTTATTGTGTCGAACCACTTTGCAAAAGGAGAGCCTGTGGCCCAGAACGGGGGGGGGGGGGGG